>JAKCPI010015696.1:0-23548 GCA_023213315.1 Euborellia annulipes | reverse complement strand
TATATATTCCTTTGACCTCTGCAAATGAGACATTACAATTCCGAGCGCATCCTTTTCTTATCAAAACTTGTTTGGCTTGAGTACAAGGACGAAGAAAACGTCAAGATGGAGGAAAGTTGGCGAGTATTTTAAAAGCACCTTCATGGCTTTCGGGACGTTTGTTTAGAACAAAGGATGTATAGAGCAAAAAAAAAAAAGACGGAAGAACAGTTAAAGGCATTTTTGATTCGCCTGAGAATGATAAAAGAAAGCGATGGGATATTAAAGGGTGAATAGCGAAGGGTGCGCAATGATAATAGGGAATGTGACGAGGACATTGGATTAAAGGAGAAAGTAATAAACAAATAATATAGCCATAGAAAGAGAACCACTAAAAAGAACTAACAAAATCCAAATTTATTACTAACGACAAATGAAAGTGAAACTTTATGAGAGAAAGAAAAAAATATTAATAGAGGTAGGAAATCTTTAATATTAAAAGCTTTTGAGTTATAGTGAAATGATTATACTCTGATACGTGAACGAGGGGAGGAGGAGTTTGATTTTTAAAGAGGTAGAGAGCAGCCCTGAAGACAGGATATTTTCTCGGAAGGGGAGGAAATAATTTTGAAAAATGTGGCGAGGGTTATTATGACAAGAGTGAACAGCGTTGGATGTAATTTCTCAATAAGTACAGAGTTCAAATTTATACACATACCATGGTAGACCTATATAATATGCAAAAAAATTTTATAATTTTGAAAATTAAACTATTTAGAGACTGACGAAAATTAATTGGTAGCCAAGATACAGAATTTAAATAATAATGTAGAAATTGATGATGATTGTAGCTGTGATTCCTAGAGAAAGATTTTTCTAGTAACCACCATATAGGTGCTTGATTTTTTACTTTCTCTTACCTATCTATATATAGAGAAAGTAATAGATTTATTTAAAAAATTCGATGTCGAGATTTGACACGTTTTGAGGTCCCGTGATTCCAAAAAAAGTGGTTTTAGCGACATGATCTGTCTGTCTGTGTGTCTGTGAACAAAATATCTCAAGAACGAAAAGAACTAGGAGGTTTTAATTTTTATATTCAAGTTTAGTACCTGAATGGGACGTAACATAAAGCTTTTGAACAAAATCGGCCAAAAGATACTGGTACTTTACTGATGTTCTTTTTCAGTTTTTTTCGATTTTCTTCAAATTCCCTCCAACGATTTTGATTAAAATTCAAAAATCAATTATTTTTTCGATGCTCTTTCAATTGTATATTCTCATTTTGCCCTCCAAATTGTTTGAAGCTCACTTTACTCTTGTACTTCATAGGAAAGATAGGAGAAATGATGGTCATGATATTAAAATATAAATATTTTTCCATGTTTATAAATTTTATTACATCTTGAATTTTAATATAAGTATCGGCAGAAACTAAATATATATCGACAAAAAAACAAAATACATTTGCAAAAAAAAATATAAAAATTTTCCTTCCAAAACCACAAAATCAAATCATTTTTTTGCTGAACGTTCATAAAGAGTTCTGGCTTTGCTCTAAGATACAGTGGCCGAGAATAAAGGCCTTTATAAAAATATAATAGTGAATGCGTTTTTAAATTGTTAGTTAAATTTATAGATTTATGATATCGAGAGAAGTGAATGAGTTCAGGACTTATAATTTCAACCTTCAGGAGCTATTACTTTCTCTTACCCTATATGGACCCTGTTACGCATTAGTGTGTCAAGCGCCAGCTACCGAGATTTAAGAAAATTTAAGTTTTTTGTTTTGATTGGATTATATATAATTTGTTTATCAATTGTGCAAATAACATTAAATATAAATTTTTTTAGGACATATTTCATAAAAAATACTATTAATTATAGCATTTGAAACAATATTCCGTGCTTAACTCAATTTTTAATTTTTTGGCGCTTGACACGCTAATGCATAACAGGGTCCATATATGAAATATATAGAGAGAGAAAGTATTGTTTTAGAGTTATATTCGCTTGTGGTAAATTTATTCACCTAATAATAATAAATAAATTATATACAGTATATATATTTTCAAATTATAGTCAGGATTTGAACTTTTTTATTTCATTATTAGAATGACAATGTTAAGTTAATCGAAGCAGAAGAAAGTATGATTTTTTTCCATTTAACTTTCATCGATAAAGGTAGAAAAAAGAGAACCATTCAAAAGTTATAGCGCCCACAAAAATAAACCTTTTTATTCCTCTTTGTTAAGTGTTTATTTGGTTGTCTCTCTGCTCGTAATTTTTATTATCCATAGTCCATAGAGGATTTGACCTTGAATAAAAAGCCTATATTCATTTTATATAAATAAATTTCTCATCAGCTAGAAAAATTTTTCGATGGTGCTCACCCCGTGGCAGCAAGCAACCCGCAGGGCTAATCGATGATAGCCATTGGTGGGTGCATCGGTTGCAATCGATGCCCTTTTTGATTGATTGGCCAAAATAAATAAATAAAGGAATCAAATTCGCCAACTTTTTTTTCATAAATCATTTCCATTGTTATTATTAAGTTGCTTGAATTTATTTCATAAATGATTTCAATTGTAAATATATTTTTATTAACCTTTTGGGTTGTCACCCCCTCCCCAAGGAACCTTGTAGTCGTGTGTGGGGGGAGAAGTGTTAGGGTCAAGGCCCGAACAAGAACATCCACATCTTGGATTATGTCCAATTCAAGTAAATAAATAAGAATGATTATGCAATATAAATAATGTCTACTCATGGATTCACGTATTTTGAGAACCTATTCACGAGTTACCCGAATTGAGGCTGGCGTTTCCTTGAAATTAACTATTTGCACTTGTTCAAAAGTCTTTGACCTTAGAGAAACATTCTTTTTTAGATGATGATAATTCTAAATATATAGGAAGAAAGAGATAGTGATAGGTGTTTGTTTCAAGTCTTCTCCTTTAGGCAAGTTTGTAGCTAAGGAGGATCAGTCAAAACAAGGACATATCCCTGAAGACAGGTTTGAGGACATTGGCAAGAGATAAATAAATTCCTTCAAATCTAGATCTAGACAAAAAATAAATAAATAAATCTTTCGAATAAAAATTTGCATTTTATTTTAAACAAACGATTTGAAATTTATTATGAGTAAAATAAAAAAAAATGAATCTCTAAAAGGCAAATTTTAAAATGTCTTACTTGTTAGTAGTCATTTTTCTTAATAATTAGTAAAAAAATAAAAATCCAAATAAGGAGGATATTAGCCTTAGGAATAAAGTAGCTAATTTGTAGATAACTCTAAATTATTTAAAAAAAAAAAACAAGTGATAATTAATTACTTTTAGAAAAAAATTAAAAAGTCCCTTCTTTTCAACTTTTATTTACGATAAATAATGAATATCCTACATAACTTCATTTTAAATTAAATTAAATTTACAAATAATGTAGCCTTACTTAGTTTTGAAAACTATTTTTTTAATTTTATTTTCCCTCTTTGTGAGGCCATTTAGAGGCTTTTTTTAAACACCTTTTTTCCCATACACACTCACACACACTCAGTCTTTTCTGCAACTCAAGCCATTTAAGACTAAACGATACTCATTATTTGTTAATATATCTATAGGGGGTCCAGGGATACTTATTTAAGCCATTTGGTATCCAAATGGCTTAAATAAAATCATCGGACTGCCTGAGATCCGAACCCGCGACCCTTGGCATAGAGGGCCAGACGATCGTTGTAATCAAGCAATGCCAAGCGCGGCTAAACCTCCAATAAGAGGCCCCGGGAAAGTCCCCAGGGTACCCATCGATACTAGTTATTTGTCTAAATGGCCTCAGCAATCGAGAGAGAAAATTAAAAAAAAATTATGATATTGAGAGATCATTGTTAATAAAAAATAAAATATAAATTTGAGATAAAAGCTGTTGACAGATAGATTATTTTCCTAAGTGGACATTTGTTTTCTTTCTAAAGTGTTCAAAAATTTTAACATCTAGCATGAATTATAAATTTATTTCTAAAAAATTAAACCTATTCCATTTAGAGTGACGATTACTATTTTTAATTGCCCTTTAAAAAAAAATGTCTTTTTAAGGGTTTCATAAATTGTTTTTGTCCATTTTATCTACTTAAATAATTTATTATTTCATTTTGCTCGTCTCGGAAACTTTATCAGGCAATTATAATAAGCTATTTGCGGATCCTGATGGTTATCGATTGCAAAGGGCTCAAGCCAAGGGCTTGAAGTTCACGTCTGACTTCTTAACTTCACTCTCCCTCCACCCCGACGGTCGGGGCTTAAACTTGAGTTGACTACCGGTGCTAAAATAAAATTCTTATTTTAGATTGTGCATTCCCGCTTTTATAACTTCTTAATAAAATGAACAAGTGGGCACACCTTCAAGGATAAAGGGGTAAGGGATCAATAAGCACCCACTTCAATTGCAAATGAATTTTAATATAGCCCTACTCTTAAACTATTCTACAAGAATTATAATAATGAAGTTAATTTTTTTTTTAGGTGAGGTCCTAAAAAAATAATTCATTTAAATTATTGACATATTAGTAAAAAATTTTCCCCTTAGATTATTTTTTTGAAAATTAAAATTTAATATACAAATTTAAACACTAGGCTATCTGTTTCAAAGGTTTTATTAATTAAAAATTAACACTAGATACGTATTTCGACAATTCCTTGTCATCCTTAGAAGGGATTAAATTCTAATCACTTATTCTGATGACAAGGAATTGTCGAAATACGTATCTACTGTTAATTTTTAATTAATAAAACCTTTGAAACAGATAGCCTAGTGTTTAAATTTGTATATTAAATTTTAATTTACATAATGTTTCAATGAAAACGGTCGAAAGTTTAAGGTGCGCGTCTCAGGGTGCTAATTTTTGGACTTTCCAGCTGCCACAATTTTGAAGCTATCGACCTCAAATTTTTTTTAAATTAAAGCTTTTTAAAATATCTACAAATAATAGAAGCCCTTTTTTTGATTTTCGAAAATTTTTTTTTTTTTTTTTAGATTAATCGCATTAAATAAAAGATATTTTAAAAAATGGAGCTCTATAAGTTGTAGATAATTAAATTAGTAATCATTGTGTTAAAAAATAATTAAATTTTTGCCTTTAATTAATTAGCTGGAAAGTCTAGAATTAAATGGAACAAGTTCCGTGTATTCCAATGGGGGAACACTAACGCCATCTCGTGCCGCCTCGAGTCAATTATTATTTATTATTATTTTTTTGGTTGAAAATTCTTTCACAACTTTTTTTATTTATTTATTTTATTTTATTTTTTTTTGTATTATTATTATTTTTTTTATTTTTGTAAGCTTTCTTTATTTTCTTTATCAGATGTTCAATATTTGACTGGTTCAGGAAATAAAAATTTCATTCAATTGCCTATAGGATCAAAATTTGTGAGTTTGTTAAATGTTAAATAGATGTTAAATACAATTTTTTTTTTTTTATTAATTGGATACACTTCATTTATATTTCATTTTTTAATTACCACAGGAAATTTGCTAAATTAAAATATGAAAGGAGTAAAGAAAAAGTTTTTTAAATCGTTTTTTTTTTTTTTTTAAGAACTTTTTCGTCATCTGTGGCCATTTAGAACAGGGTCTTATTTTTTTAAATTAAAAGAATTTTCATCACGAATTAAACATATTTAAGCTTCATGTGAATTAACAACATGAACCATAATCAAGTTTTAAAATACCTTTCTTTCTTAGAGCAGAGATAGAAATCTCTCTTCATGAGTTAAGAGTCTGTTCCCATCCTTCCATCAAATTTATTATTTACTAAATATGTGATCCTGGCCAGTGGCGCAACCAGGATTTGCTCCTGGGGGGGGGGGTTTTGACTAGACGCGCAGCCCCTCTTTGCAGAGGCGTACCGAGGCAGTTGGGGGCCTGGGGGCGGAACTAGAAGAGGGGGCCTTATATTGAATTTTTTTTTTTTGGGGGGGGGTTGGTCATCTTTTAATATCCCTCTCCTCCATACACAAAAACATTTTTAAAATACCGTATATCCCTTAACCCCAAGGGGTATTTTCATTAAATTTTCTTTTTTTTATCTAAATTTTCCCATTTTTACTTGAGCCCCAAGGGCCCCAGGGCCTTTCAAAGAGAAATTTTCATTAAATTTTGTTTTTACTTGAGCCCTGAGGGCCCCGGGGCCTCTCAAAGAGAAATTTTCAATAAATTTTGTTTTTTTTTATCTAAATTTTCCCATTTTTACTTGAGCCCCAAGGGCCCCGGGGCCTCTCAAAGAGAAATTTTCATTAAATTTTGTTTTTACTTGAGCCCTGAGGGCCCCGGGGCCTCTCAAAGAGAAATTTTCATTAAATTTTGTTTTTACTTGAGCCCTGAGGGCCCCGGGGCCTTTCAAAGGGAAATTTTCATTAAATTTTTTTTTTTATAAATATATGGGGGCCTATGCCGGCTCGGGGCGTGGGGCGGACCGCCCCCCCCCCCCTCTCGGTACGCCACTGCCTCTTTGGCGGCCGGAGCGCCTAGATGGGGGTCTTCGGCCCCTGCCATCCCCCCCCCCCAATGGCTCGGGTCCGCCGACATCGGACCTTCTCGGTCCAGGGAGATGTGTAACTTTAATATAAAATTTCATCCTCATAGCTCAATTCCTTCATGCTTTAAATTGAACCCAGCCAGACACACACACACACACACACACGACAGACAGAACATGTTACGAAAACCAATTTTTTGAATTCAGAGGACCTCAAAAAGTGAAGAACCATAAAAATTTCGACATCGAATTTTTGACATGAATCCAATACTTTATATATATATATATAAACATAATTGTAGAGCTAAGAGAAAGTAAAGATAAATTTCGGGTGGGGGAGATGTAGATTCCGAAACCCCTTCCTCCCTCTTTCCTGGCTACGACGTGAAAAAACGAAATTCGATTTTAATACAAAAAAATTTAAAAAATTTACCTTTTCAGTTGTGAGATTAATAATTGTCAAATTTCAATAAGGTTATTATGGCATAAAAAAACCCTCAATAGCCTACAAAAAAAATATTCTCCGGTTGTTTTCCCCTGGTGCGTCGTGCACGCTGACACGCACCAACCAATGTGTACCGGTATCTAGCTCGAAGCCATTAAGCCGGTTCCCAATGTTTGGGGGTGAGAGGCCCTTCACCTCCCTACTCCCCAAAATTCAGTCCCTGACGGGACTGGTCGACCAGCTCTCGACGTGTTCAACTCAAATCACCATTGACAAATTCAAATTTCAATAAATGAATGTAGAGTCTTATATTAGTCTTTTGTTTTTTATGATTTAGGAGAAATAACAAAAGAATTAGTTTTTTTTTTATTTCTTATATATAATATATAGACTATATTTTATATTAATACTTTACGAAAAATAAGCAATTTTCATTTTTGTTAAAATTTTTTTAAAATAAAATAAACATATTTTTAAGAAATTATTTTTTTTATAATAAAAAGGATACAATTTTTTTTTCTTTTCTAATAATTTGTAATAATATATAGAAATTTGAATTTTTTTTTCTCTTCTGGGGGGGGGTTAAAACCCTAAAAACCCCCCCTGGTTGCGCCACTGATCCTGGCACATTTATTTATTTATACCAACTGGTATCCAATTGATTTAAATATTCTTTGGGGTTCTAGGAGTCCGAACCCACTCTCCTTGGTTATTGAGTTTACGACTGTCACTGTCTCTAACCTCACAGCCATGGATGAGGTGAATACATTTTTAATTATTTTTTTTTTATAAAAATATAGCCTATAAAATTCGATAATAACCTATTAATGTTTTTTTTTTTTTTTTGCTTATTTTGGTTTTTATCCAATCTGATTTCAACCTGTTGAAAAGCTTGAGAGAGATTAAGATAAAAACATCGATAAATGAATTCCGCTGATCTTATTTTTAATTATTCCATTTACCAGTGAATTGAAATGTTGCCATTTGTTATTAATATTTAACGTCATGTTTAATTATTTATTAATTTTGCATCGCTTTATTTCTCACAAGATACATATATTCCCTCCCTCTTTGTTAACCGATCACCCCCACCTCCCAATTTTTATCGGGTTTATACTAATTTACGCTCTAGCGATAACGCGGAATTAATGGCTTAATCCGAACAGCATAAATCAAATCTAATTTGCATTGTTTTATATATATAGGCGATAGAAACAAGTGTTAAACTGCGGCCATAGCTGGGCAGACATCGTTATTAAGTGATAGTTAGTCAACTAATTAACCAGAGGCCACTGATATTTATCCGCACGATTACAGCCTTAGGCTATCCCCCTCCACGTCTCTAATCGCCACAAATACCCTCGAAGAAATCCCTAATCTGATCGCTTCTAATTCTAATTCATAAATATTTATATTACTTTCTCTTACCTATGTATATATGTAATATATATATAGAGAGAAAGTATTGGATTCATGTCAAAAATTCGATGTCGAGATTTTGATGGATCTTCACGTTTTGAGGTCCCCTGAATCCAAAAAAGTGGTTTTCGCGACATGGTCTGTCTGTGGGTGGGTGGGTGGGTGGGTGTGTGTGTGTGTGTTCAATTTTAAGCATGAAGGAATTGAGCTACGAGGTTGAAATTTTATATTTAAGTTAAACACCCCCCGGGACCGGAAAAATAAGCTTTTAATCAAAATCGGCCAAAGAGTACTAGTACTTTACTGATGCACTTTTTCAGTTTTTTTCGATTTTCTCAAAATTTGCTCCAACGATTTTTTTTAAAATTCAAAAATCAATTATTTTTTAGATTCTCTATAAAATGTATATTCTCATTTTGTGATTGAAATCTTCTGAAGACCACTTTACTCTTGTACTCCATAGAAAAGATAGGAGAAATGGTTGCCATGGTATCAAAATATAAATATTTTCCCATACTTATAAATTTTACACCTTGAATTCAATTGTACCCTACTGTCGGAAACTAAATACATGTCGACACAAAAAATCTGGTGTGACAAGCACAGTACACAACTTTCGATTACCGAAGGTAAGAGAAAGTTGTGTGCTGTGCGCCAGTCACACCAGATTTTTTTTATAAAGAAGAGGGTTAATTTTGAAACATGAATGTGCCTGACGCAGCAGTAGGCTAGTAATGAAATAAAAGTGTATAGACCTAGAAATTATTGACTAACACGGAAAATCTTTTTAAGGGGGTTCAGGAGCGACGTCTAAACGTACTTAAAAAAAAAACTATTATAAGGAATTTTTCAATGCGATTTTTTTTTAAATGAATTAAATTCATAAGAGATTATTGGGACATCGACCTATAAATTTTTTTAATGACTTATTAAAAAATTATCGTAATTAATTTTTTTGTTATCAAGCAAATACAAAAAAACAATCTGTCCCAATAATCTTTAATTTTTTTTTTAATTTAAAAATGAATTTATTGTTATTATTAATCACATATTAATTAAGAAATTTTTAAAATAAGCTTAGATGATTTATTTAAAAATCAACTGTCAAATTAGTTCAGCATTCTTGCAATAGATGGCTAGTCTAACAGCTGATATAGTATTATCCTATATCTGGCCTATATTTATATATTTTTATCCTTTTATAAAAGATACATAATATATAATAACATTTATAAAGTATTTATTGTTAAAAGATCAATGAAAATCAACCAAATGCATTAAATATTATTAGCTACGACACTCTGACATCTCTTGGTAAATTTTTGAATCACTTGATTTTTTGGGCATAATTTTTATGACACACAACGCCCTCTTATCGGGAAAAACATGCATAACCACTTCGGTCCTATTCCGGCTTAATCGAGTGACCTCATGATAATCTTTTTATTAAAGACAACTTAATTGTTAATACTATTAAAATAAAATTTTCTTTAATTCCGAATTCTTCCTCTCACAAGATGCAATATCTCAAGATTTTAAATCTATTTATTTATTTAATCTTCCATTTATTTTTACTTTCTCGTACCCTATATATGAAATATAGAGAGAGAGAAAGTATTGCGATCATGTCAAAAATTCGATGTCCAGATTTTTATGATTAGTTTCATATAAAAAAAAAGAAATTCCTTTATCGGGAAAATAAATTTATTGCTAATTTTTTTCTGCTCATTTTCACATTGTTTGACGAAGACGAATGAAGGGCTCTTTACTAAATGCATGTTCTGACTATGAATGGGTTCAAATCAATCGGAAATAATCCGGATCGGTGTCGTTTTAAAACAATTTACGACCCCCTCTGCTCACATCCCGTAAGAATAGGAAAGGGGTGGTATGGTGGCTTTCTTGATAAATCGGTCCCCTTCAAATGTCGGCACTCTTTTCTTTGCAAGGTGTAAACACCAACAAAGGGATTGGGATCAGAATGGATCATATTTCATCTTAACTCGATCGATCCAAATTATTCACTTAGCAACTTCTAAAAACCAGAGAAAATCGTCGTCTAAGTAACACTAAGGAGAGCACTTTGAGAAAATGACTTAATATATTTTTTTTAAGAAAAAGTATAATGCACAGAGGGGCGCCAAAAGCTTGATTCGCCTTGGGCGGAGGGGGCGAAGCGCGCCTCATCTGGATACGCACGCTACTGGTCCCGGTGTGAATCCACCTTAATCTTAAAATAATTATTTTCCAAATAAAATTTCCTGAAAGGTGAAATGAACTTTTCTCTCAAGGTCTATCAATTGACTTTAAGTATCCGAACTAAATTGGAATAGAGTTTGTCCGGATAATCAAAATTTAAATAAAAAAGAATAAGAAAATCAAGAAAAAATAGAAAAACCACTTTAAAAATTTCTTATCGTAAAATTACTTTAAAATGTCTATAGCCAATGCTGAAAGGCAAAAATAAATAAATAAAAAAAAAAAAAAAAAAAAACAAGTTGGTCCGTTTTATACTCAATATATATAAGCCTATAATGTATATAACAAAAATAAGACAAAAAATTATTTTAAACAGAAAAAATTATAAAACAAAAAAATTTTTATCTGGCCAATCCTTTTTTCGAGCAAATCCTGATAAATCTATTCATCTAAAAAATAAAATAAAAAGTTTAATATACAATACGTTGTAGAATCTATTTTATTTGTTAGAATGAGGGTGAAAAATAATGGAGCGCAAACTCGTACGATTATTAAAATAATTTGGAACATAGGTTGGTGGTGTCCTTAATCTAGCCTAGGCCTGGCTCTAAAGGGGTTTGGTTGGAATTACAATATTGATAAGTCCCAAGTTTTTGCCCTACCTGTTCAGAAAGCTTATTACGAAGTTTGTTATGAGCTCAAGTTGGCCTGGCTTCCCCTCTTCTTTTCAAAGTTTGCTGACACAGAGGTCCCGAATAACAGGGCCATTTGTATGAGCTGGGGTCCTTTAAACGCGAATTTGTTCCTTGCTTCGGGTTTAATCCAGGAATATAAATAAGCAAAATGAGAAGAAAGTATATACACTCCCCAAAAAAAAATAATACAACTTCTATAATAATAATAATAAATAGCAATTTTAGATTTCATTTTTTTTTTAATAAAGTGTTTGGGTTAGCCCATTATAAAAAAAGAAAACGATAAAAAAGTGCCTCGTTGCCCTCTTAAAATTAATATAAAAGTAGCTATATAAATAAAATTTATTCCTTCTGGTTATAATAGAATATTTATCTTTCTTTAATATAGCTTTCGTAATTATCATGATCAAATAAATAAAAAAGTGTAAATTTCAAAGTCTTAATATTGGAGAATATTTAAGTAATTAATCAGTTAAAGATTTCGATAATAGGCTGAATTTAAAACCGAAACGTCAGTAAATATTAATTATTATTAGGGAAGAAACTCGAAGAGCCAGGGTTATTTCATCAAACACGAATGGACTGTGTGTATTAGTTCAGCCTGGTCCATAATTTTATGGGAAAAATAAAAAGTTAAAATTATTTAACTGCCGCCCTTGTTCCACTATGCAAACTGAATTACCAATCCAAAATTTGGATCATATATGGTCCATATGAATTGAATGTTATAGTTTTTAATTTTTATTTCTGTAAATTTCATCGTTTAAACGTTATTTTTTATGTAAATCAACCAGTGGCGGTCTCAGGATTTTGTCAAGAAAGCCCCCGCCCAAAATTTGTGAGGATGGAAGATGGAAAGGCGGTGGCGCATCATACCAGGAGAGGAGGGGATATAGGGGTGATATTTATTTATTAAATTAGAGTTAAGCACACCGCCGAGGCGTGAAAAAAGCTTTTGAACAAAATAGGCCAAAAAGTATTAGTACTTCCCCAAAGTATTTTTGAGTTTTTTTTTTCGATTTTCTCAAAATTGGCTCGAACGATTGTGGTTAAAATTCATAAATCACCTATGGGTCGTTTTGATAACTTTCCTACCCCAACATTAAAATAGCCTCCCTATGGGGAAATACATGGCATTAAAATAGCTGAAGGACAAACACCATGTATTTCCCCACAGCATTAAAATAGCTGAAGGACAAACACCATGTATTTCCCCATAGGGAGGCTATTTTAATGTTGGGGTAGGTAAGTTATCAAAACGACCCATTTTTTAGATGATCTTTAAAAAGTACTTCAGTAAAGTTTTTCGTGGAAATTGTTTGTAATACACTTTAGTGATGTAGTATTTCAGATTTTTCTGCTCTTCCTCCATAGAGCCAATGTTAAATCCCTATGGGGATTTGAATTTAATTTCGCTATGGGTCAGAGGTTCGCATCCCGTTTTAAAGATAAAAATTTTTCTGAATTTTATCAATTTAGAAAAATAAGCAAAGACCTTAGAATTGTATTTTTTTTTTTTTTTTGGAATTGAGTTCATTCACCCCTTTGATTCCTCAGAAAAGAAGCTAATTAATGCCTTTATTATTAATAAGGATAAAGTTTTTTTCTTCAACCTTTTTTTTTTTAATAAAAAATGGTCCTTTGATTAATCTTTTTCATTTATTAAATATCAAAAAAAAAAAAAAATGAATAATGAAACTTTCGTTATAATTACAAAATATCTATGATAAGTTTAGGGATAAAAAGATCAAGAATGAAAAAAAAGTTTTTGGTACTTATCCCCTAAGAGATGGTTTATAATAATATAAAAAGTAAAAAATAAACGTTCATTTAGTTTTTATCACCAAATAAGACCTACCCAATTATTTACTCTCTTAATTTTTTTAATGTCAGTAAATTAAAAAATAAATCTTCTCAAAATGGGATCTTTATTTTAATAAAAATGAATTAAATGATAATAAAATTAATTTAATGGCCGAAATATAATTCGATTAGACGGAAATTAATGACTCCTGGGAGAGGAGTAGAAAATGTCAACATGTTGATTGATTTAAACCATTCAGATTGATGATGTGACATTCATGTTCGCAGTGATTGTTAATTTTTAAACTTTCCAAAATACATTAATTTAATTTATATATTTTAGTATATACATTGATTTTATACATAAAAAGAAATGTTCACTAATCGACAAAAAAAAAAAAAAAAACATTCAATTCAATATCTACAATGAAAATGATAATTTCCTAAAATTAGTCAAGTAATTAAAATATTCGCAGTCAGCGATATAGTTAATTTTAATATTGTATTAAAAGACCTGATCAATTTACGTAGATAATTAAAGTTATGTTTGGGCTATCATAACTTTTGATGATATAGATATAATATAAATTCATAGTATTTTTATTAGTTTTTAGTTTCTTGATCTCACTTTAAAAACTCGTATAAAATAACTTCACCTTTTCGAATAATCATGTCCTCATATAAAAAGAATATCAACGGGATGATGGTTTGGAAATATTATGAAGCCGATTACTAAAATACTCTAGAATTCTTCTGGTAGAAGACGCTGCAAGGGCACGAGAGGCGAATGAATGCCCTAGAAGAAATCAACTGTAGTAAGGCAAACATTAAAAATTCTAAGATAAACTATCATCCAAGCAAAGTTGGTTGAGCATACCCGAGACGAAATCGAACGCTTGGTTTGGACCTTGTAGTCTTCAATTCTCTTGATGGTATGTAGATATAAATAATACTTTGTGAAAGCACAACTGAACCTACCAGAAGAATTAGAAGGTTCAAACCAGTATTTGAAAATCTGGCCCAAGTCTCAATCCGTCAAAAAGGGACATTCGGGACGAGTTGAGGACCAAACTAGATTTTCATTTTATAAAAGACATGTCTCCAAATCCTAGTTTGGTTCTTTCAAGTCTACTAACTGAGGCTTTGTAGACTCAAACCAAGCGTCCAATTTCGACTCGAGTAGTAATGTACAAGAGAAAATTCATATAATAATATAAGTTATACAGTCGACTCTCGATTTCGAAATCTAAGGGACCAAAAGAAAAATTCGAATTATCGAGTTTTTGAATTATCAAGATGAAAGAAAAAAATTAGAATTATTAGGAGGTTCTATTATTTCCAATTTTAATGCGAAATCTTTCGATTTCGCTTTGAGGAGAGACTTTCAAACAGGTAAGTTTTGTACTCTACATTATCGGAGCCACTTGATTAATGAATCCTCGAGAATAGGGAATTCACCGTCTCTGACCCTCTTGCGATTTCCGTGCAAATTACTAAAAATGTTTCTTTATTCTTCAGAATTGTAGGCAGCGTTGATGGTGGAATATTCAATGTTTTGGCGATATCTTTTTTGACGATCCAATTTCCATGACTGCGATAATTTTTTTTACCGAAAATCTTATATTTAGTATTATATAGAGATTTAAATATTTGAAGGGTATCCTCTAATAGCCACTAACCCCGCGGTTGAAAATCACTGTCTTAGAGCAAAAACATCTACAGTCCCAAATGAGAAGGACTTAGAAGAGAAAGAGAAGCCTGGACACCGAGGTGATCCATTGTCACATCAGCCAAATTATTCTTATTCTGGGAGTTTTATTAACCTAGATAATCCCAATTTGGCTGATATCTCCCATTCTCCATTATAATCACATCACAGCCACAACCTCAAAAAGTAAATCTGACTTGTCTTGATTTTACTTATCAGTTAATTAGTATAGCATAAATGCTTTTTATTCCCTAAGTTAATCGCGTTCAACCACAATATACTAATGTATTGTATTTATAATAATCTCCAGAAACCGCAGAATTATAGCCTAAGCATTCGTTGAGGCAAAATTAATTAATATTTGTCAAAAAAATGTTATTAAGCTTATAACTTATAGAGATTATTATTTTAATAATAGCTAATAAAGGCTAATCGAAATATTTTTTTTTCATGTCACTTAGGGAGGGGTTCAGTTTTAATTGATATACATTTATAAGAAGGCGAATATGCTGACCACACCTCTTTATGCCATATTGATATCCAGTCTGAAATCATTTGCAAGTCCACCGAATGAATAGCGAATTTGCAGAGTTGAGTAGTGGTGGGGTGGGCATAAAAAAGTCACCCCCTCCCCCACCCCTCCCCTCACTCTCTCTGGTCTCCTGTTTTATTCACTCCGCCATTCATCGATCGTTTTGCCCGAAACTCACTTCAACCCTCCAATATTGTTTCGTATCGAAGTTTTTTTTTTTTTTTTTTAAGCAATTACTCATTCAGATTAAGTTAATCGCCAATTGACGATTGATTGTTTCTTTTTTTTTGGGGCAGTGAAAAAATAATTCACGTGACCTGGGTCGGTATTTATTATTTAAACTTCTCCAGTGCAAAATAAGTAGAATAAAAAGGTTATGTCTTTGGCAACTTATTAAATTTATTCTAAAATTCTTTCACATTTGTCCGAAACTTGTCTCTAGACAGAAAGGTCTTGAGCTATTCTTTCTTAATTTTGTTTATAAAAAATAGTGAAAACAAAATGAATCCTAGTAATCTATTTTAGGGGATTGCTTCGCAAGACCTCCCCTGTTTTTGATAGTAAAGACAGTTTAGACAAGACAGACTGGCCATTTATGAAATGAATTTTATATGCAAGATCTTCTTCATGATTTAAATTTTCTTTGGAAATTTTTGTGCAATTATTTGCTCCAAAATCATGTATTTATTTATTTAATATATGTGAGGCTTCACTAGGTTATAAATGAAAGAAAAGTTTGAATTTATAACTCGATATATTTCGGTCATCCTCAGGATGACATGTACCCAGTAGCATATACTCCTGAGGATGGGTTAATAGCTCGAAATATATCGAGTTTTAAATTCAAACTTTTCTTTTCATTTATAACCTAGTGAAACCTCACATATATTAAATAATTTTACTTATAAATAAGTTTTTACGTAAAACCTACACCACTTTCCCTCCAAACTATATATTTATTTTTTATGTCCTCTCGATTGCTGAAGCCATTTAATCGTTTTATTGTAAACTAGTCGCAAAGCCCGCCTTCGGCGGGCTTTCCGCCTAGCCAGGGGGCTGCGCCCCTGGACCCCTTGCTCGCCTTCGGCGAGCAAGTTTATTCCCAATTTGAGATATTTCTTGTTGCAATGCAAGTGTTAAGATGTTAAGGAAGGATCTTATATTCAAGCGAGGCGAGGGTACCGATTGGGAACAGCACAAAAGGGTCTGTTTATGACTGTTTAAAGGGTCAGTCACCTGCGTCCTCTCTTCGTTTTTCAACTGCTGCGTAGCCCCCACCCCCAGCCCATAGTCAGGTAGGAAGCTGGTTCACACAGCATAAAGGACGCTCTCTAATTTCTAGCCAACTTGTTGATTTTGTGTTCCCATATTGAAGAAATTTGATTATAATTAATTTTCCAAAACATTTAAGAGATTCGAATTATTACTACGTTACTCCCAGAGCCATATACTATATGTATACTTAATTTCAAATGGATTCATTGGAAATTGTGGATTTCTATAGAACATATACATACATATTTACATACATACATACATTTTTCCCATTTCATTTTTATATATATAGATATGTGTAAAATGAAATATTCTGGAACGTTCAACATGCTGATTTTTCGGGACCACCCACCCATGGCTACTCCGCGTTTGACATTGCTCAAGTGCAACGATCTTGGTGTTTGTTGTATTTATATTTATATTAGGAACCGACCGAATATTCGGTTTCGGTTACGGTTTCGGCCAGTTTCGGCCAAAAATCATGGTTTCGGCCGTAGTTTCGGTTTCGGCCAAAAAGTGGCCGAACCTTTCGGCCGGCCGAAACCAGAGTCTGAAAAAATGGGATGAGACTCGCATGCAAAAAAAATAAAAAAGGTCAAATAATTTGCACTTGAGGGAGAAAAAATTTTAGTCTCCCTAAAAAAAAGGTAAAATGATTTTCACGGGAGGGAAAAAAAAAGTAAAATGAAAAAAAATTTTTATAGGATATACAAGTTTCGGTTTCGGTTACGGTTTCGGCCGAAACTAAGGTTGAGGCCGAATATTCGGTTTCGGTTTCGGCTGAAAATCTTGTTTCGGTCGGACCCTAATTTATATTATCTTTAGCTCAGGGACCCACATCTTGTGGGTACGTGGATGGCGACCACGAGCTGCCCGAGCTAGGACAGGAAGTTCTTCTGTTTTTTGTATGTCGGTCTCTTCCTTTTATATTTTCAACAGACGCCAGACCGTGCGACGGGCCGGCTTGTTCTTTCTTTCCCGGTCGCAAAAAAACATGATAGAGGGGAAGAATAAGATCCACACAGCGCGGGAATAAGTCTAGGATGGGAGAAGATATTTTATATTTTCTTTATTATAAATTCATACTTGTTTATTTTCTTAAATTTTAGAGAAATAGCGATAATACTATTTCAAAATATTCAATAAATTATTTCTTAATCTAGGGAAACCACCTAAATACACTAGCACGGTATTAATACATTTTTCTCTCTCTTTTCCTCTCGCAATGACCCCTTGAAGTGGTTATATTTATTTTATGAACTAGAAGAACTGATACTATCCGCTTAAGAAAGAATACATTTTGGAGTAAATGTTACTTTCCTAATTTAATTGATTTTTCAAATGATGATTATGAAGATAAATTACCTTGTTTCATTGTTTTGGATTTATTATCATTGTAACAATCACAGTGTGAATGTGTGATATCATTAATACTCTTTTCTTTCTGGGTCAGGGAACATGTAAAATTCTATATTCGAAAGTTTATTTCTTTGTAAAAAAAAACTTTATTCAAATAGAGTTTAGAGAAAAAAAAAGATTAATTATAGTAAATGTAAATTTTGAAACCGTAAAAAAAAATAGAAAACGGAAAATTTTTTAAATTAATCTTTTGTAGAAATTTTTTTCTAATTTACAAAAAGTGTTCGAGAGCAAATCAAATAAGAATGAAAGGTCTCCAAGTATTTTTTTGTCAGAAAATATATTTTTATTTATATATGGATTATTTATGGCCTTTAGTAAAATATAAAATATGACTTTTAAGATAGATATCGTGACTTTATTTATTTATATTATTAATATTCACTTAAAAGAGAATGCCAATTTTTCTAAACAAATTCCTTCCCGAAGAAGAAAAATGGTTGGGTGGTTGTCCCCCCCTTAAAACCCCCCGAATGGGGGTGACGAATGGCGAATGCGTGTGTGTGCGTGTGTCTGCTTCGACGAGATAGCGGGGATGGAATCGAACCCTCTCCTGGAGCAGAAGGATAAAAATAAGCGCAGGACAATGATATATCCAGGGGGGATTATCGAAGGAGGAAGGAAACCTGCGAATTGGATCCCACCCATCCCCCATCCTGTACCATCACATCCCGAGAGAACAACGTGTTTGCAAGCCAGAAAGACCTTTACTAAATTATGACCGGGTCTTTTGAAAAATATTTCCATTTCTTCAAATATGCCTTTTATAAGTGAGAACAATACGTTGTATTCAGATTCAACGTTTCAATTTATTTATTTGTTATATTGTTGTACTTTGGGAGTTTTCTTTTGGTTTTTTTTATCATTGGGATTTATTGTGCTTACGTACTCTGAGATGAGACACTTCAAATCCCGGGGTGAAGTAACTTTTTTATTGTTGTTCGTTTCCTAGGGAAGATTTTAATTTCAAAAACCTCTATTAAATATGATTTTATTACTTTCTCTATATATGTTAATATATAGAGGGAGAAAGTATTGCATTCATGTCAAAAATTCGATAACTAGATTATAATATTATAGATATACACGTTTTGAGGTCCCCTGAATTCAAAAAAGTGGTTTTCGCGACACGGTCTGTCTTTCTGTCTGTGTGTGTGTGTGTGTGTCAGTGTTCAATTTTATATATGAAGAAATTGAGCTATTTTTTTATTTTATATAATTTTATATTTAAACTAGACACCCTCTTATGAAGACCACTTTACTATAGAAAATATGGGAGAAATGGTTGCCATCATAGGCGCCGGAACTGGGGGGGGGGGCACGGGTACATTGCCCCCCCTGGCATCCTACAGGGGGGGGCAGGGGGGGGGCAAAATTTCTTCTTTTATTTCATTTAGTTTTAAAAATGATATATTTTAAAATTTTTTTTATTTAAATTTAAAAAAAATTAAAAAAAGTAAGAAATTTTTTTTATTTTATATAGACCTATTGTATTTCTAAATTCTAAATACATTTTATATGGAATTAAAATAATAAAATTTAGATAACATGAAAACTTGAGACTTTATGCCTTGGAAAAAAAAATTAAAATAAAGAAAATTAAAAATATTTATTTCCTTCAAATAGTAAATAACAAATCTACTATATAGCCTAAAAAAATTTTGATTAAATAATTTGCATATTGTTAAACTATATATTTGTAAAAGTTAAATATAAAGGACTACAGACTATTTAGTGTAGTTGATTAACAGTTATAAGAAGAAAAAAATGAAACGTCGATTTATTGATGATTATTTTAAAAAAGAAACAGGTAAGAATGGCCGTAGGCCTACTCTTAAAAACTTATTTTTCTTCGCCAAAAATATACGTACGCTAAAAATTTAATAAAAAAATGAAAATTTCTTATTATATCTGGTTCTTTCGTAGGCTCTTTAGAAAAAGGAAGCATTAGCACGGGTAGTCCTTTGCACCATGAGCATCGCCCTAGTACCAGCAGTAACATTTCTTCCACAAACACCATAGGTATTAATATAATAAGTTTATAACGAATTGTGGCTGTTATATAATTGGATTAATGATACAAAAAGAGGATGCAGCCAATAATAAAAAGCATCTGTTTTAGTTAACACTCTTTATTTGGAACGTTTCGGCTATGATTAACAAAGCCATCTTCAGCCCTCCAAGAGTATATTTTATATTATTAACATATCTACATCTATTTTATATGTTAATAATATAAATACATAATAATATAAATACATCTGTTTTATATGTTAATAATATAAAATATACTCTTGGAGGGCTGAAGATGGCTTTGTTAATCATAGCCGAAACGTTCCAAATAAAGAGTGTTAACTAAAACAGATGCTTTTTATTATTGGCTGCATCCTCTTTTTGTATCATTAATCCATTAATATAATAATTTCAAAAAATGAGTCATTATGCTTGTTTATTGTTTTGTTGCCTTGCTCAGAGATCGGAAATTCAATTAAATAATTTATTCATTTATTTAACAGAAAACATCGCCGATGATCCATCTGCTCCTGTAAAGAGTGTTTCTTTTGCTTTTACTAAAAACACACACGAAAAGATATGCTCTTTAAACGAACCGTATCAACCTTTGGATATTCCTCCATGGACCCAATCTGGACGTAATCATAATTTTCAGAATGAGTGGTTCACAACATACCCTTGGCTTCATTTTGACTCAATGACTAAAAGTATTTTTTGTTTCATATGTGTCCAAGCGCTAGGAAAAAAATTAGTAAAATGTGAAAAAAATCATGAAACAAACTTAGTGATTGATGGGTATAAAAACTGGAAAAAAATTATCATAAAATTAAAAAGTCACGAAAAATCTGCTTTTCACAAAGAATCATTTATAAAATTAGAAGCACTGAAGAAAAATACTCCAATTATTTCCTTATTATCTGAACAAACATTATCTGTTCAAATACAAAATCAAATCGCTCTAAAAACAATAATAACCTCAGCATTATATTTAGCTCGTCAGGGAATTGCATTTAGAGCACATGATATTAATGAAGGAAATTTCATTCAATTATTACGTCTCAGGGAAAATGACATTCCAGAATTAAAATTATTTTTAAAACACAAAAAATCATATAATTCTTCAGATATTCAGAATGAAATATTGAGAATTATTTCCCATGATATTTTGCGTAAAATTATTAAAATAATAAAAAAAAGAGGAGAATATTCTCTCATTGTTGATGAAACCAATGATGTACAGGGAAAAGAACAAGTTTCTATATCGATCAGATCTGTAGATGAAGATACTCTTGAAATTGATGAGTTTTTTCTTGGTCTCTATGACACTCACTCTATGACTGGGGAATCATTGTATAATATTATAAAAGACATGCTTATTCGTTTTGATTTAAGTATGGATCTCTTGCGAGGACAATGCTATGACGGAGGATCAAATATGACCGGAATAAAAAACGGTGTCAAATCAAGAGTGTTGGCAGATCAACCAATGGCTTTATTTATTCATTGTTCAGCTCATTCTCTAAATTTGGCTGTGCAGGATTCTTCAAAAAGAATTCCTTTAATACGTGATTGCCTTCAATGGGTAAACGACATAGGAGTTATTGTCAAAGAATCACCAAAACGATCACATAATTTTCATGAGATTGCTAAGGCTCATGGAATAGAGAAAACTGGCCCTCGGCCATTATGCCCAACCCGTTGGACCATCAGACATACTTCATTGTCAGGGGTTATCAATACTTACCCTGCTGTTTTGGACTTTCTATTTTCATTAGCATCTTGTAATGATGATATAGGGTCCAAAGCCAGGGGACTTTATGATCAATTATCAAAGGGTTCTATATACTTTGGAATTAGACTTAGTTATCTAATGTTTTCTTTAACTGATCAATTGAGCAATGTTCTTCAAAGTGAAACGCAAACTGTAGCTGGGGCAAAGGAAGCTGTTGAGTTAGTTTTAGAATCTTTAAAAAAAAAAACGCTCAGAACAATTTTTTAATGAAATGTGGAAGGATGTAAAGAAAAAAATAAAAGAAATGAATCTTGAGGAGCCCTCGTTACCGAGAAAGCGAGAGATTCCTAAAAAATTTCTATATAAACCTAACGAGTCTGAACACAAGTTCACGTCAATAGAAGAATATTTTAGAAAAACTTTCTATGAAGTTATTGATGGGATAATCAACGAGATTGAATTAAGATTCTCCCAACCGGGGTTTTTAAAATATCTACAAATCGAAAAAAATTGTTATTTTAGAAACCCGTTTTTGGGACCAATCTGTTATAGATATTTTAAAAGAATATGAGTTTGTAGAAGAAAAGGTCAAAAGAGAATTTGATTTCTTTAGGGAATTAATTCCTCAAGCTAAATGCTTGAATGATTTTGTAATAAAATACAAAAATCTTAATCAAGAATCAAAAAAATTATTTCCTAACCTGAGAAATATTCTAAAACTACTTTTAGTGATCCCGGCCACATCAGCAACCGCTGAGCGCTCATTTTCTATGTTAAGAAGAATAAAAACATATCTTCGCTCAACAATGACGCAAGAACGATTAAATCATGTATGCATAATAAATACATATCCAGAAATCGTAGATGAAATAGATATCCAAAATATCATGGCTACATTTATAAATAGTAATGACTTTAGAATTCAACATTTTGGCAAAATTAAAAAATAATTTCCATGATTTATAAATAATATTATTATTGATATATATATATATATTTATATAAATAAAAATTGTATTCAAGCAAATGTTTCTTTTTAATTATTATTACTCTTATTAAACCTTTTTTTTTTATATTCTTTCCCTTTCAATCACATCACTTTTTTTTTTTTTTTTTTTTAACATTCACACTTTTTTCTCATTCACACTCACATGCACCCACACATTCATACAGTCTTTTCGGCTTAGGCCATTTAAGACTTTGACGATAACAGTTATGAATATATATTATTTGGGGTCCAGGCATTCTTATTTAAGCCATTTGGTATCCAAATGCCTTAAATAAAATCATCGGACTGCCTGGGGTCCGAACCCGCGACGTTCGGTATACGAGGTTAGCACTCTAACCCCTACACCAAGCCCCGAGGGCAATCATATCATCTCCATATAGGAAGAGGTTGCCCCCCCCCCCCCCTGATTCAAATTCGTTCCGGCGCCCCTGGTTGCCATGGTAACAAAATATAAATATTTTCCCATACTTATAAATTTTACATCTTGAATTCAAATGTACCGTACTCTCGGAACCTAAAGGAACATGTTATAACATAAAGGAACCAAGCGCCATTATGATCGAAATTGAGATAAGGCCGCTTTTTTGTAAGGAAAAAGAAGATCTACCTATTTATTTAAATCACAACATTATTACTCTGTGCACTTTTTTTGTATAAATTAAGAAAAAAAATCTGGTGTGACTGGCGCACAGCACACAACTTTCTCTTACCTTCGGTAATCCCATGTATCGACTACCAGATGTTTGTGCAGATATGAATATTGAATGATCCGTTATTTGATTTTTAACCAT
>JAKCPI010015694.1:0-13496 GCA_023213315.1 Euborellia annulipes | reverse complement strand
AATACAACTAGCTGCAGAATTGCTTCACCTTTTCACCTATCTGAATGTTAGATTTATTATTTTCTGTCCAAATTAACCATGTCTAGGACTAACATTGGACAGACCAATTGTTTTAGCATAAAAATCAATGTGTGTCCAATGGTTTAACTTTGAACAGTAACATTTAATTTTTTTCTGAAATGGTTCAATTTTCTGAAAAAAATATGCTCTAAACATATTCAGTGTGTGTTCTAATTAATATTTTTGAGAATAAATGTTTTATTGTATTGTTCTGATGATGCTGTTTACGTTTGACTAATAAAATTATAAGTTGCCCCATAATTAAATCGATTTAGTTTTGATCAGAGTTTCGACACTAGACTTCTCAAACAAAATAACTATACTGTATTTGGGGTAATGGAGATTTAATTGTAGAAATTAATTAAAGAGCCATGTGCACCTTTCCTAAATTCCTGTTTAATATTAATATTTCAAAATGTCATATATTAAATTCCTATTTGCAATATCCTGCCTTTTTTTTTTTATATGTACCCAGTATGTATATATTTCTATAATGATACAGATTTATTGCTTGTTTATTGAGAGAGGAGGATATAGGCTATATCATATAAATTCCTTTTCTTGCATCTTCAATAAAAAAAAAATTCTCCATTCAAATAACTTTTTCCCTATAATGGAAGAAATCAAATGAGTTTTGGCAATGGACTGGATATCGGTGTGTGTATGTCGATAAAGCAGAGTTAGCTACAAGACGTGTAAAAGTCCAAGAAACGGCATCGACTTTTGCTCATAGTAAAAAAGTTCCTATCGAAATCGAAGAGGATTAAACACAGAATCATCCATCAAACGGCTGTCGAAAGGGCAGATGAGGAGATGAGTCCCTTGGGGCCGGTCAAAGAGCAAAGTTGGCGAGGAATTCACGTTCACCAACCAATGTCCGATTTATTATTTATTGTTGTTTTATCATATGAATATTTTGCACAAATTATTTATTTCAACCATGCAAATCAATTCATATTGTTTATTAAAAAACACCGTTTATTTTGTCTAGGTGTAATTAATTTTTGACGTAATTAAAGAAAAAGCCCTTTTGTTTTCATAGGCCGTGTATGCACCTATGTGGCCGACTAATCCGAGATTATTTGATCGAAAGCTCAAAAGCTCAATTTCCAGTTCGTCGAGATATGAGTCTCCGAAAATCAAATATTACTTTTACAATTTATTTGTTCAAATAAACTTAAAGTTGAATTACTATTGTTATTTCTTTTAATAATTTAAGGCCGTCTTGCCCTCGGGCTTGGCGTAGTGCATGTATACCAAGGGTCGAGGGTTCGGATCCCAGGCAGTCCGATGATTTTAATTTGGACACCAAATGGCTTAAATAAGAATGCCTGGACCCCAATATATCATATATATGGGGCATTCCACGCCAACTCGACCACTTTTGAACCCGACCATTTTTGATTTGGCTGAAACTTTGTCATCTTTTTATACCCTATTGAAAACGTGTCTGAGAATTTTTTCAAATTTTTTGACCCAGACAAAAAAAAGTTATAGCATTTTCAAAAAACACTTTTTTTAAATAACCGTAAAACTGACAAAAATTTTAACTTATCGGGACGTTTTTTTTTTTTTTTTTTTTTCTAAATTTTTGTCTTTAAATGTACTTTTCAGAAATAAATATGAAAAAAATTTTACAGATTCATCTTGAACGTTTTTTTTTTTTTTTTGACATTTTCGGAAAAAAAACAAAAATTTCGGGTTGAATATTTTCTACAAATGCTCTGAAATTTTCAGAGTGGGATTATTTCTCATTCTATTTTTTTTTTTTTTTAATTGAAATTTTTTTTTTGATTCATGTCAAAAATTCAATGTTTAGATTTTAATTGTATATACACGTTTTGAGGTCCCCTGAATCTAAAAAAGTGGTTTTCGTGACATGGTCTGTCTGTATATCTGTGAACAAATTATCTCAAGAACGAAAAAGCTAGGAGGGTGAAATTTTATATTTAAGTTAGGCACCCATCTGGCACGTGACACAAAGCTTTTGAACAAAATCGGCCAAATAGCATTAGTACTTTACTGAGGTACTTTTTCAGTTTTTTTTTTTATTTTCCCAAAATTTGCTCTAACGATTTTGATTAAAATTCAAAAATCAATTATTTTTTACATCTTGAATTCTAATACAATATATCGGTGGAAACTAAATATATTTAGACACAAAATATCTGCTGTGACAGCACAGGACACAACTTTCGATTACCGAAGGTAAGAGAAAGTTGTGTGCTATGCCACCCACCGGTCACTCCAGAATTTTTATAATAATTTCCCATTTCTGATATAGGCCTATACTGCCCCTTAATTCCTGTTCCTATACTATAAGTAAATGCTTATTTTGTGTTATAAATAAGATTCAAATCTCTACAGAGAAATTTCAATTTCGAGTCTTTTTAAAGTCAATTTGACTGAGTTTTGATATAATTTTTATCTCTAATTTTTTTTTCTCTCTAGATTGTTTACAAATTCAATTGTTTAACACACAAAGGTTGTTTTTTGTTTTTTAAATCAAATAAATATATTCTCTAAGGTGTATGTATGTTTGTTTGTTCAATATATTTTTTGTTGGGCTTGTTTTTAGTCTCTTTCAATCTAGAAAGCAGCAGGAAGGTCAACGTCGAGCCAGGCAGGCAGGCAGGACTCCCCGGGATAGGGATCCTGAGGGATCGATCAGGGACGCCAAAGCAAAATGGCTGCCGCCGCCGCCGCTACCCAAAAGCGAAACGCGAACCAACCAACTGAATTCCCTGCTCACTGCCTCCATTTGCAAACCACTTTACATTACATTTCTCATAAAATAAATCTCTTCTATATAAATAAAAATTGATTTATGGTAATTAGAAAAAAGGCATAAGTGTATGTACGAGTGTGAAAGAGAGAGAGAGAGGTGTAATTTTTTTTAAGACGAAAAAATGCCTGGAGTTGCAATTTCCCGCGTACGATTGTCGGTTGCTAAGCAACACACATTTAATACGAATTTGCATCCGTGCGCCATTTGAGAGTTGAGCCGATTATTAAATATATAATATTATATATAAAAAAAAAGACAATACTTAAGAAAATTGAGCGCGATGGACCCGTAGAGATAATATATAAGAAAATAGAGCAAGTGGAAAGTGAGGGTTTCTTCCTTCTAGGCTTGCAGCTTTCACTATTGGATAAAAGTAGCGCAAAGCGCAAACGATTTGCAGAATGGGCGGCGCCTGCCAATAGGCAAACCAAACAACGCCCCCAAACACCACACGCCAACACAGGCACACACTCAAAAGGGACACGGGACAATTAATAAACAAACACACTCAAGACTTGAAAATTGAAAATTCCATGAATTCTAATGCAATGTCGTATCCGGGATTAATCTCAACATTTATCTAAATACATACCCTTAATATAAGACAAACATTATTCGAATTAAAAAGCATTCATTTTTTTTATTTTCAAAGTTTCGATTTAAAAAAATTAAATATTATAACAAGAGAGGTTTTGAGTAGGGGTGTTCGATTATGGAAAAAAATAATCGATTATCGATTGTGAAAAATAAATGATTATTCCGATTAATTGATTATTTCGATTATGGACAATATAATCGAATATGAAAAAAAATAATCGATTATACCTTTTTTTTCTCTGGGAAAATTTCCATTTTTAAAAATCTTTTTCGTAAAATTTTCATTTTTTCCCACTCGTGATTTGGCTTTTTGCATGTTTCCCGAAAATAATCGATTGTGAAAAATAATCGATTATTTCGATTATTCTATTATTTTTTTTAATAATCGATTATTTTGAGCAGCCCTATTTTTGAGTTCAAAACTGATTAAAAAATATTTTGTACCAAGGATCGAGGGTTCGCATCCCGTCACAGGCGAAAATTCAGTGTATTTCTCAAAAATTCAAAAAATTGCTCTAGTTTCTACAAAAACAAACTTTGATCAAAAAAATTATTTTTCCCTTTATTTCTAGCGTAAGAGAAACAAAAATTTAATATGCAGAAGCCAGACCCAAAAATCGTGTTGACCGGTGTAATTGTTTTAATAATTTTAATCTTTAAGCTTACACTGCTTTGCCTATTTGAAATTCTATGACTCGTAAATATAAATGAACCGCTCGAAACGTTGTATTTTAAACATGGAAAAATTATTTTTATTTTTTAACACTTGGTTGTCTATTGAGTCTCCTGTGTTATTAAATTTCTTTGCTGAAGAGTCAATTGTTGAATGTTTTGTATTATAAATTTGTAATTGTTTGTTTAGATCTAGCCACCGAGATAGTCCTTAATAAATTTAATTATTTTTTTAGAATGGGAGGAAATTGAAACCAATCTAAATAGCATTTTTTTAAAAAAAAAAGAAGTTTTTCAAAGAATTCAACAACTATTCAAAGCATAAAAAATAATATTTGTAGAAACAGTTCGAGAAATATTTGAAGGAA
Source organism: Euborellia annulipes (assembly GCA_023213315.1). Taxonomy (NCBI): domain Eukaryota; kingdom Metazoa; phylum Arthropoda; class Insecta; order Dermaptera; family Anisolabididae; genus Euborellia; species Euborellia annulipes. The sequence continues at coordinate 9,011 of JAKCPI010015694.1, read as the reverse complement.
TTTTGAGGGAGGTTTTTTCAATTTTTGTTGTAGATGGTCGTGTAGTTGAGAATATTTAGTGAAAATTATTGTCAACAATTTTTATTGGTAAGACGACTGAGATTTCAATTGATCAGTTTCGGTCTTACATTTGACCATCACCAGGCCTACGGAAAAAATCGTTTTTTTTTCTACAACAATTTTCACTTATTATTCTCAACTGCACTACCAATGCAACAAAAATCGAGTAAAACACCTCAAAATTCTTTCACATAAAACACAAGTTTGAAATTGAAAAAAATAGGTCAAACTATCTGGGACTAATTCTAGGCAATGGCTGACACACAAAATAAATGCAAGCTCTCTCTTTTCTTCAGGATGAAATTTAATGAACTATTTAAAAGAATTAATTAACATCTTTATGATGATTGCAGATCGTCGAATTGCAGGGAAATTATTTTGATATCCATTTAATATTTTTTCTTTTTTATTGTTCATCTATCTAACATTTAGTCTTTTTTTATTTCTACGTCATGTAGGGATATATTACTACGAATAAAACAGGCATTTGAGACTAATGGTGCTATCCATGGTTAACATCTGATTTTATCACCAAAGAGAAAATTAGAATTTTAATACTTTACATATCGATAATAATATTCAATTTATTATTATTTATATTATATAGATAACATTGTGAATGTATTATCTCATCCGGTCGTTTTATTCCATTTTTTTTTTTTACTCAAATAACGAAATGGGTTGGAATCTTTTGACTGGTGTTTGTGGAAAATTGATTTCCTAATTTGAAAAATCTAGTGTGATGGTCGTACAGCACACAACTTTCTCTTGCATTCGGTAGTCGAAAGTTGTGTTCTGTGCTTGTCACACCAGATTTTTTGTATCGACTTATATTTAGTTTACACCGATATATTTAAAAAAAAAAAAAAAAAAACACTCCCTTTTTTCTCATTCACACTGACACTGTCTTTTCGGCAACTCAGGCCATATAAGACATTTACGATATCCGTTATTGATTAATATACATATATTGGGGTCCAGGCATTCTTATTTAAGCCATTTGGTATCCAAATGGCTTAAATAAAATCATAGGACTGCCTGGGGTCCGAACCCGCGGCTTTTGGTATACGAGGTTAGCAGGCTAACCTCTACACCAAGTCCCGATATATTAAAATTCAAGATGTACAATTTATATGAGAAAATATTAATATTTTGTTACCATGACAAATTTTCAAATCTTTCCTATGAAGGTGTAAAAGAGTAAAGTGTTCTTCAGAAGATTTCAATGCCAAAATGAGTGGCCCACGGGGCTTGGAGTAGTCGGTAGCGTGCCTACCTTCTATACCGAACGTCGCGGGTTCGGACCCCAGGCAGTCCGATAATTTTATTTAAGGCATTTGGATACCAAATGGCTTAAATAAAAATTTAAAACTTGAACAGAGCCGCAGTGTCACCGTCTCTACTGTTTGTCGGTAGGTTAATATTGAAATAAATTTAAAATTTTTTCCAATTTTTTATTAATATATTCTTATAACACGCAAATATTTTTGTTAAATTTGTTTTAAAAATTGGCCAACATCTTGGAAATTCAAAAATGAAATTATTCATAAAAATATGTGATTCTGATAATAGCTTGAGGTAAATATTGTTTTAATTGAAATAATATGTTGTAATGAAATGTATAAAATATAGTTGTAAGTCAAATGTATATATATATATATATATATATATATATATAGTCCTAATGGCGACTATAAAAAAATTTAAACAAGATGGAAGTTGAATATATAAGTAACTAATGTAAAAAAATTTATTATAGGCTCTGACGATGATAGAAAATCGAAACTGATGTTTTGCAAACCAGTCAGCCTCCACTATTAATAAAAAATTGGAAAAAATTTTAAATTTATTTCAATATTAACCTACCGACAAACAGTAGAGACGGTGACACTGCGGCTCTGTTCAAGTTTATAAATTTGAAGAACCTCCGTCCCAGAATCTTCATTTAATTAAATAAAAATGCCTGGACCCCAAATAATAATATATATTCATAACGGTTATCGTCAAAAGTCTTAAATGGCCTATGTTGCCGAAAAGACTGTGTGAATGTGTGTGTGAGTGTGAGTGTGAATGAGGAAAAAGTGTGAATGTTTAAAAAAAAAAAAAATGCCAAAATGAGAATATACATTTTAAAGAGTATCTAAAAAATAATAGATTTTTGAATTTTAATTAAAATAAATTTAGTTAGAGCGAATTATGAGAAAATCGAAAAAAAAAACTGAAAAAATACATCAGTAAAGTACTAATACTTTTTGGCTGATTTTGATCAAAAGCTTATTTTCACGCTTCAGTTGGATGCCTAACTTAAATATAAAATTTCAATCTCATAGCTTAGTTCTGGAGATATTTTGTTCACAGACCCACATACAGACAGCCAGAGGGGACTAAAATGCAGAGTTCTACACAAAAATTATTAATATTAAAAATTATTAATTTCTTATATCATTGAAAATAAAATGTCTATTAAATCTATCATATATGAGTCTAATCTAGACTTTGAAATAAAATTTAAAAGCACTCATCCTCAGGGCAAGCAAAAAGGTTAGAGTTTCGTACAAGTGGTGACGTACTGAATTTTAAAATCCTGTCTATACATAATCTTATTAGTTCTTAAAATCGATAATATGTACAATAATAAAAAACTATACTTAAACTAAAAACTTTACGCCTGATACTGCATCTAAATAGCAAGTCAATGACGCACAACCTATACTAACCTCTGCCAATTTTGCTTGCCCTGAGAATGAGTGCGACTAGTGCTCGAAACGTCAGCAACAAAATATATAGCTTTTTATTTCATCTGGCTGCTGTTCCCGGGTCTCGACCCTTTCATTTAATTAAATATCTACATCCATTTAACTCCAGAAATTTTGCCTAAAATTATAGTGCAACGATAACAAGACACGAATGACAAATAAACAAAAATAAGTATTAAGGTGCGCGTCTCGAAAAGCCGTTAAGGTGCGCGTCTCGGGGTGCTAATTTTGGGAGATTCCAGCGGCCACAATTTTGAAGCTATCGTCCTCAAATTTTTTTAAATTAAAGCTATTTAAAATATCTACAAATAATAGAAGCCCTTTTTTGATTTTCGAAAAAAAAATTTTTTTTTAGATTAATCGCATCAAATAAAAGATATTTAAAAAAAAGGAGCTCTATAAGTTGTAGATAATTAAATTAGTAATCATTGTGTTAAAAAATAATTAATCTTTTTGCCTTTAATTAATTAGCTGGAAGGTCTAGAATGAAATGCAATTTGTCCCTTGTATTTCTATGGGGAACACTAACGCCATCTCTTGCCGCCTCGAGTCAATCGTGTTTTAACGGTTTTTCGAGACGCGCACCTTAAGACGATTGACTACCGAGTTACTCTAGACGGCAAGAGATGGTGTTAGTTTTTCCCATAGGAAAACAAGGGATTTATTCCATTTCATTTGAAAGATTCCAGCTAATTAATTAAGGGTAAAAAATTAATTATTTTTTAACACAATGATTACTAATTTAATTATCTATAAGATACAGAGCGAATTTTTTAAAAATATCTTTTATTTAACGCGATTAATCTAAAAAAAAATTGTATTTTTTCGAAAATCAAAAAAAGGGCTTCTATAAGTTGTAGATATTTTAAATAGCTTTAATTAAAAAGAAAATTGAGGTCGATAGCTTCAAAATTGTAGCCGCCTCCCAAAATTAGCACCCCGAGACGCGCACCTTAAAGAGTTTTCCATAAATTCGTTTAGAAACTTGATATGATTTGTCTATGTTTACTTATAATTGAATAATTACATTTTCAAACCATATGCTAGTATTTTTATAACGTAGTTTGTATATGAAACGAATTAGTATTTTAGCTTTTTATCCGAATCTATGACAAACTCTCGTGATCACCTCCAGTATTATTTTTTCCATTCGGAGAAAATGTAATGAAATTGATATAAAAATGAAAGCTCGTTTAAACGATAAGGTCAAGGCTAATATATATATACGTACATACAAACACATATAATAAAAATATACATTGAGGTTAATGTAATAATCTAAAATCGAAGGCGTTTTGTTAAGAGAGAAACAGCAGCAGTAGCAGGAGGTTTTCTTTCTTTCTTTCTCTTTGATTGAGGGACCCTGGGCCCTCCTCGTTCTTTGTGTGTGTGTGTGTGTGTGTGTGTGTGTGTGTGTGTGGTGTTTACTTGGCTCCTCTCTTGAAACGCCGATATTAAATCTAGGTTTTGAGGTGGCTCATGAGGAGGACCTAGCCAACCAACCAACCAAACCTCTCTCTCTCTCTCTTCTCTTTCCGACTCTTGGCAATTTTATTAGTCAATTTATTTTTCGGGCCAACCATATAGTGATTTCGTTTAATGTAATATTATAAAATTTTGTTTTTTTTTTTCTTTCTGGTTCGGTTTTGGGCCAACTTTGCCAACTCCCTTAAAAAAAAAACGAATCTCTAAAAGGAAATTTAGTTTAATTATTTAGTAAAAGAGAAATTAAAAAGAGAGTTTGAATCTACGTGCAAGCAAACAAAAAATATGAAAACATAAGATATGCGACTTTACAGTATTATCTATGGAACCATCTATGAAGAAATATAAGCCAGGGAAGTGAGATACCAAACTTGCTGGACTGTATGGGTAGCTGATAAACGTACAGTGAGGGACAATATTAAGTCCCACCCATGCGTTTTATACTTGTGATTATTTCATTGTTTTAAAAAATTTTATATATTTTTTAATGGAAACTTTCATGGTTCAAACCTAGAAAATTTCCAATAAAGATTTTCAATTGGGTATAGGAGACTTTGCAGCCAAGGAATTAAATAAAAAACTTGTATTTAATTATTAACCATTGACGTTTCGGTCGCAAATCACGACCTTCCTCAGGACGATTAATTGTTATAATTAGGGCTCGGATTTATAGGCACTAAAAATCTTTTAAAATAGGCAGGCAACTAAGCACTAAAAATTATTAAAATAGGCACTTAAAAAGGCACTTAAAAGGTATTATTTAAGAAATAATATAAAAAAATTTAAAAAAATTGATGTCTTATTTTTTTGGTAATTTGGTGTGACTGGTCGCACAGCACACAATTTTTTTCTTAATTTCGGTAACTTGTTTGCCAGAATACAAATACAAATCAAATTTTAAGTACTAATTTTTAAATTTTACATTAAAAATAAATTTTTTTTTTTAAATTCGGTAGGGGGGGGGTAATTACCCCCTGCCAAAATATTTTCTTGATAATTCAAAAAATTTAAATTTAGGCTATGTATAGTCGGTAAAAATTGAAATTGGCTATTTGAACTTAAAATAGGCACTAAAAAAGGCATTTATAGATGAAATAGGCACTCAAAACCCACCCACCCATGCGTTTTATACTTGTGATTATTACATTGTTTTTAAAAAAAAATCTTATATATTTTTTAATGGTAACTTTCGCCTCGGGGCTTGGTGTAGAGGTTAGCGAGCTAACCTCGTATACCAAAAGTCGCGGGTTCGGACCCCAGACAGTCCGATGATTTTATTTAAGCCATTTGGATACCAAATGGCTTAAATAAGAATGCCTGGACCCCAATATAGATAAATTCATAAATAACGGTTATCGTCAGTTTTATATGGCCTAAGTTGCCGAAAAGACTGTGTGAATGTGAGTGTGAATGAGAAAAAAGTGTGAATGTTTAAAAAAAAAAAAAAAAAAAAAAAAAAAAAAAAAAATTAACTTTCATAGTTCAAACCTAGAAAATTTTCAATAAATATTTTCATTTTCTTTTATAAAAACATTGAAATAATCACAACTAGAAAATGCATCGGTGGGATTTAATATTGTCCTTCATTGTACCTACCAACGCCATAGCCAGAAGGGGGGATATGTGGTTCCAAACCTCCCCCCCACGAAATTCAAAAAAAATATATATAGGGTCTATACTGTATTTATTAAACATGTATAATAGAGAAAAAACTTTAAACGCAAATAATATATCAGGGTGGCCAACCCGCGGGGCCGCATGTGGCCAACCTTGAACATTTTTCCGGCTCGCGAGATCACACATTTATATAATAGTTATTATTCAATCGAGATTCTAAGCCCTGTTTCTTCGATATTCTGTAGTTAAATTCCTTCAAGTTACAAGAGACAGTAGTTCGATTCCCGAAACTAAATAATAGGCCTAATAATAAATTATTAGGAGAATTTTTAATTATAGACCACATTTTTGTATTAAATATTTATTAAAAATATATAAATACTGTACAACGTTTCAATTGCTTATTCTGCAGCCGTTATCAAGTACTGTGCACTTGCTCCGACTCAAGTGAATAAGTTTAATAAACCTAATAATAAAGTTTTTTTTTATCATATTTGATACAGAATAACATGACTAAGATTTCGGCCCCACTTTCGAAGCTAAATAATCTTAAATGAAACCAATGGATGCGGGCCTACTATTATAATTTTGAATTAACTTTCTAGTGTTCTTGGAAAAGATTTGGTCATGTGGACGGTCACATATACTTTTGAAACTGTTGCTATCTTTGTATGATAAAAAATAAGAATAAATAGAAGTTCTAATAGTCTTATTAAATTAATTGAATTGTTGCTGATTCCGGAAGGTAAAAGAAAATAATAGGTTTGGAAATTTTATTTTTCAGGAAAAGAGATAGAGATTTGATATAAGACAATTTTGTTGAGAATCTTTTGTATCGACCGCGGAAGGTAATTTTGAAAAGATTCTTCTTATAAAAAAAAGATGATTCATTCCGTTTAAATTGGATTTGATGCTCGTCAATGGATTCTCAGGGAATTTAATCTCTCCTAAACAAGTCACGAATTTTGGTAAAAAAGAGTTTGTTAGAATTGTACTAACAAAAAAAACAATAACAAGTTAATATATGATATTTATTTCTTTTTTGTTCGAATATCTGAGTGTATATTTAAGAAAACGATCTCTTAATAAGTAGGATTATTGAGATTTTCTTTCTTTTTAAAAATTCAATAATCAAATGGATTTTTTACTTTCTCTTACCTCTATATATATGTTAATATATATAGAGAGAGAAAGTATTGGTTTCATGTCAAAAATTCGATGTCGAGATTTTGATGGATATACACGTTTTGAGGTCCCCTGAATCAAAAAAAAAAGGTGGTTTTCGCAACATGGTCTGTCTGTGTGTCTGTGAACAAAATATCTCAAGAACGAAAAGAGCTAGGAGGTTGAAATTTTATATTTAAGTTAGGCACCCCCCCTGGGACATGACACGAAGCTTTTGAACAAAATCGGCCAAAGAGTACTAATACTTTACTGATGCACTTTTTCAGTTTTTTTTTCGATTTTCTCTAAATTTCCTCCAACGATTTTTTAAAAAATTCAAAAATCAATTAGTTTTTTAGATTCTCAATAAAATGTATATTCTCATTTCGTCATTGAAATCTTCTGAAGACCACTTTACTACTCTTGTACTCCATAGAAAAGATAAGAGAAATGGTTGCCATGGTAACAAAATATAAATATTTTGCCATACTTATAAATTTTACATCTTGAAAATCGAATGTACCATACAGTCGGAAACTAAATACATGTCGACACAAAAAATCTGGTGTGACAAACACAATACACAACTTTAGATTACCGAAGGTAAGAGAAAGGTTGTGTGCTGTGCGTCAGTCACACCAGATTTTTTATTTAAATTATTATATTTATTTTGACATCTTGCTTCAGCTGATGATTAAATTTAAGTCGAAAGTGGTGAAATTTGGGTAAGATACTGACAGTTATCTTATTCATTCCAAAAACAACAGCTATTTCTACATCAAGTCACGATTTAAAGTTATAATCAAATATTAGTCCATTTTTTTTGTCTTTTGAAATTAATATAGACAAATATGACATATTCTTAATTATAATAAATGAAGGATAAGGGCGGTTCCTATTTATTTAATACCTCAACAGATAATGCTCCTTAGATCATGAATCAAAACCTCCACGATTGCGTGCTTTTAGAACAGAGCGCATGGCTAAATGCATTGGACACCCTAGGCCCCACACTAAGTATGTGAATAGGATATGTTAACCACACTAAGTATTATTGATATAATAATTTAGATAATGAGACAATTTAGTCTTTGTTAAAGAATTCTAGAAACATGTATGAATAAAATTGTTAGAATTAAAATTATCACGCTATTAAAAAAATTTATTTAATAATAGATGGGAGAGATATTATCAAAATGGAAGCAGAAGTCATGCATTCTTTTTAAATTTCAAATTCTCATAAGCATTGAAATTTTTATCTTTTTTTTTCTCAACACTTTGAAACAATCACATATATGAAAGAGATAAAAAAGAGAGACATAGTTTTTTTTTTTTTATAAATAAACATTTCCTTTTAATGTCAAGAATTCATTCAAGTCTCTTACAAAAGAATTAAATTTTCCCAAACATTGCGTAAAAATCTTAATCAGGTCTATTCTCTAAAAACAGACGTTAAAATTTAACATCAAGTTAAAAAGTAAATTAATAAGATCAATGTTAAAAAAAATGATATTCTCTAAACCAAGTGACGTTAACATGTTGCTTTTAACTCAAAGCTGTCAAAATCATAACCTTACTTTTTGGTTAAAGACGCCATTTTGATGCATTACGGTGTTCAAATATTGAAATCACCCCCTAGACATGACATTAATTTTTAATACTATTGACTAATCTTAACGCTTTGGAATTAAAGTTTTTGCTTACAGAATAGCAATTTGAGGACAAGGAGATGTTAAAATGAATTAACGCTGAATTCAGATGTTAAAAGTTAACGTTTTTGCTTAGAGAATAGACCTGAATGGAAATTAAAATATAGGCATATCGTAATAATTTTTTTATAAATAATTCCATTGTCCTAATGTTGATTGAATTATTCCGGAAACGGAAATGTTAAAAAAAATTTAATTTTGTCTAAATAACGACCAATAT
>JAKCPI010015693.1:0-12978 GCA_023213315.1 Euborellia annulipes | reverse complement strand
AAAAAAAAAAACGGGATCGAAACGTCAAAGTGGTGGGAATAAAATAATGAACAACTAACTATAGCTACGCAGAATTTCTTCACCTTTTCATCCAATTGGCTTAAATAAAATCATCGGACTGGGGTCCGAACCCGCGACGTTTGGTATACGAGCAGTTCGTTCTAATTAATATTGTGAGAATAAATGTTGTATTATTCTGATGATGCTGTTTAGCGTTTGACTAATAAAATTATAAGTTGCCCCATATTAATTAAATCGACTTAGTTTTGATCAGAGAGTTTCGACACTAGACTTCTCAAACAAATAACTATACTGTATTTGGGGTAATGGAGATTTAATTGTAGAAATTAATTAAAGAGCCATGTGCACCTTTCTAAATTCCTATTTAATATTAATATTTCAAAATGTCATATATTAAATTCCTATTTGCAATATCCTGCCTTTTTTTTATATGTATCAGTATGTATATATTTCTATAATGATACAGATTTATTGCTTGTTTATTGATAGAGGAGGATATAGGCTATATCATATAAATTCCTTTTTCTTGCATCTTCGATAAAAAAAAAAAAATTCTCCATTCAAATAACTTTCCCTATAATGGAAGAAATCAAATGAGTTTTGGCAATGGACTGGATATCGGTGTGTGTATGTCGATAAAGCAGAGTTAGCTACAAGACGTGTAAAAAGTCAGAAACGGCATCGACTTTTGCTCATAGTAAAAAGTTCCTATCGAAATCGAAGAGATTAAACACAGAATCATCCATCAAACGGCTGTCGAAAGGGCAGATGAGGAGATGAGTCCCTTGGGGCCAGTCAAAGAGCAAAGTTGGCGAGGAATTCACGTTCACCAACCAATGTCCGATTTATTATTTATTGTTGTTTTATCGTATGAATATTTTGTACAAAATCTATTTTGATTTTAACCATACAAATCAATTCATATTGTTTATTAAAAAACACCGTTTATTTTGTCTAGGTGTAATTAATTTTTGACGTAATTAAAGAAAAAGCCCTTTTGTTTTCATAGGCCGTGTATGCACCAATGAGACCGACTAATCCGAGATTATTTGATCGAAAGCTCAAAAGCTCAATTTCCAGTTCGTCGAGATATGAGTCTCCGAAAATCAAATATTACTTTTACAATTTATTTGTTGAAATAAATTTAAAGTGAAATTACTATTGTTATTTCTTTTAATAATTTAAGGCCATCCCTCGGGCTTGGCGCAGTTGGTAGTGCGCCTGCCTTGTATGCCAAGGGTCGAGGGTTCCGATCCCAGGCAGTCCGATGATTTTAATTTGGATACCAAATGGCTTAAATAAGAATGCCTGGACCCCAATATATCATATATATGGGGCATTCCACGCCAACTCGACCACTTTTGAACCCGACCATTTTTGATTTGGCTGAAACTTTGTCATCTTTTTTATACCCTATTGAAAACGTGTCTGAGAATTTTTTCAAATTTTTTGACCCAGACAAAAAAAAGTTATAGCATTTTCAAAAAAACACTTTTTTTAAATAACCGTAAAACTGACAAAAATTTTAACTTATCGGGACGTTTTTTTTTTTTTTTTTTTTTTTTTTTTTAATTTTTGTCTTTAAATGTACTTTTCAGAAATAAATATGAAAAAATTTTACAGATTCATCTTGAACGTTTTTTTTTTGACATTTTCGGAAAAAAAACAAAAATTTCGGGTTGAATATTTTCTACAAATGCTCTGAAATTTTCAGAGTGGGATTATTTCTCATTCTATTTTTTTTTTTTTTTAATTGAAATTTTTTTTTTTGATTCATGTCAAAAATTCAATGTTTAGATTTTAATTGTATATACACGTTTTGAGGTCCCCTGAATCTAAAAAAGTGGTTTTCGTGACATGGTCTGTCTGTATATCTGTGAACAAATTATCTCAAGAACGAAAAAAAGCTAGGAGGGTGTTTTTTTTTTTTTTTTTTTTTTTCCTTATTTGCCCCCCGCGCCCCGGGGCAGGGGAAATTTTATATTTAAGTTAGGCACCCATCTGGCACGTGACACAAAGCTTTTGAACAAAATCGGCCAAAGAGCATTAGTACTTTACTGAGGTACTTTTTCAGTTTTTTTTTATTTTCCCAAAATTTGCTCTAACGATTTTGATTAAAATTCAAAAATCAATTATTTTTTACATCTTGAATTCTAATACAATATATCGGTGGAAACTAAATATATTTAGACACAAAATATCTGCTGTGACAAGCACAGGACACAACTTTCGATTACCGAAGGTAAGAGAAAGTTGTGTGCTATGCCACCCACCGGTCACTCCAGAATTTTTATAATAATTTCCCATTTCTGATATAGGCCTATACTGCCCCTTAATTCCTGTTCCTATACTATAAGTAAATGCTTATTTTGTGTTATAAATAAGATTCAAATCTCTACAGAGAAATTTCAATTTCGAGTCTTTTTAAAGTCAATTTGACTGAGTTTTGATATAATTTTTATCTCAATTTTTTTTTCTCTAGATTGTTTACAAATTCAATTGTTTAACACACAAAGGTTGTTTTTTGTTTTTAAATCAAATAAATATATTCTCTAAGGTGTATGTATGTTTGTTTGTTCAATATATTTTTTGTTGGGCTTGTTTTTAGTCTCTTTCAATCTAGAAAGCAGCAGGAAGGTCAACGTCGAGCCAGGCAGGCAGGCAGGACTCCCCGGGATAGGATCCCGAGGGATCGATCAGGGACGCCAAAGCAAAATGGCTGCCGCCGCCGCCGCCGCTACCCAAAAGCGAAACGCGAACCAACCAACTGAATTCCCTGCTCACTGCCTCCATTTGCAAACCACTTTACATTACATTTCTCATAAAAAAATAAATCTCTTCTATATAAATAAAAATTGATTTATGGTAATTAGAAAAAAAGGCATAAGTGTATGTACGAGTGTGAAAGAGAGAGAGAGAGAGAGAGAGAGAAGATGTAATTTTTTTTAAGACGAAAAATGCCTGGAGTTGCAATTTCCCGCGTACGATTGTCGGTTGCTAAGCAACACACATTTAATACGAATTTGCATCCGTGCGCCATTTGAGAGTTGAGCCGATTATTAAATATATAATATTATATATAAAAAAAAGACAATACTTAAGAAAATTGAGCGCGATGGACCCGTAGAGATAATATATAAGAAAATAGAGCAAGTGGAAAGTGAGGGTTTCTTCCTTCTAGGCTTGCAGCTTTCACTATTGGATAAAAGTAGCGCAAAGCGCAAACGATTTGCAGAATGGGCGGCGCCTGCCAATAGGCAAACCAAACAACGCCCCCAAACACCACACGCCAACACAGGCACACACTCAAAAGGGACACGGGACAATTAATAAACAAACACACTCAAGACTTGAAAATTGAAAATTCCATGAATTCTAATGCAATGTCGTATCCGGGATTAATCTCAACATTTATCTAAATACATACCCTTAATATAAGACAAACATAATTCGAATAAAAAGCATTCATTTTTTTTATTTTCAAAGTTTCGATTAAAAAAATTAAATATGAGTATAACAAGAGAGGTTTTCAGTAGGGGTGTTTAATTATGGAAAAAAATAATCGATTATCGATTATGAAAAATAAACGATTATCGATTGTGAAAAATAAACGATTATGCTATCCCGATTAATCGATTATTTCGATTATGGAAAATATAATCGAATATGAAAAAAAAAATAATCGAATATACCTTTTTTTCTCTGGGAAAATTTCCATTTTTTAAAATCTTTTTCTTAAAATTTTCATTTTTTCCCACTCGTGATTTGACTTTTTGCATGTTTCCCGAAAATAATCGATTGTGAAAATAATCGATTATTTCGATTATTCTATTATTTTTTTTAATAATCGATTATTTTGAGCAGCCCTATTTTTGAGTTCAAAACTGATTAAAAAATATTTTGTACCAAGGATCGCGGGTTCGCATCCCGTCCCAGGCGAAAATTCAGTGTATTTCTCAAAAATTCAAAAAATTGCTCTAGTTTCTACAAAAACAAACTTTGATCAAAAAAATTATTTTTCCTTTTATTTTTAGCCTAAGAGTAACAAAAATTTCATATGCAGAAGCCAGACCCAAAAATCGTGTTGACCGGAGTAATTGTTTTAATAATTTTAATCTTTAAGCTTACACTGCTTTGTCTATTTGGGATTCTATGACTTGTAAATGTAAATGAACCGCTCGAAACGTTGTGTTTTAAACATGGGAAAATTATTTTTATTTTTTTAACACATGGTTGTCTATTGAGTCTCCTGTGTTATTAAATTTCTTTGCTGAAGAGTCAATTGTTTAATGTTTTGTATTATAAATTTGTAATCAGCCCTCGGGGCTGGCGTAGGGTTGCGTGCTAACTCATATACCAAACGTCGCGGGTTCGGACCCCAGGCAGTCCTATGATTTTATTTAAGCCAATTGGATACCAAATGGCTTAATTAGGAATGCCTGGACCCATCTAAATAGTATATTTATCAATAACGGTTATCGTCTAAGTCTTAAATGGCCTGAGTTGCCGAAAAGACTGTGTGAATGTGTGTGTAAGTGTGAGTGTGAATGAGAAAAAGTGTGAATGTTTTAAAAAAAAAAAAAAAAAATCTGGTGTGACTGGCGCACAGCACACAACTTTCTCTTACCTTCGGTAATCGAAAGTTGTGTACTGTGCTTGTCACACCAGATTTTTGTGTCGACATATATTTAGTTCCCGACAGTACGGAACATTTGAATTCAGATGTAAAATTTATAAGTATGGGAAAATATTTATATTTTGTTACCATGGCAACCATTTCTCCTATCTTCCCTATGAAATACAAGAGTAAAGTGGTCTTCAGAAGATTTCAATCGCAAAATGAGAATATACATTTTAAAGAGCATCTAAAAAATAATTGATTTTTGAATTTTAAAAAAAAATCGTTGGAGCAAATTTTGAGAAAATCGAAAAAAACTGAAAAAGTACATCAGTAAAGTACTAGTAATCTTTGGCCGATTTTGATTAAAAGCTTATTTTTCCGGTCCCGGGGGTGTTTAAGTTAAATATAGAATTTCATCCTCGTAGCTCAATTCCTTCATGCTTAAAATTGAACACAGACACACCCACCCACCCACCCACCCACCCACCCACACACCCACCCACCCACACACAGACAGACCATGTCGCGAAAACCACTTTTTTGGATTCAGGGGACCTCAAAACGTGAAGATCCATCAAAATCTCGACATCGAATTTTTGACATGAATCCAATACTTTCTCTCTATATATATATTACATATATACATAGTTAAGAGAAAGTAAAAAAATTTGTAATTGTTTGTTTGGATCTAGCCACCGAGTTAGTCCTTAATAAATTTAATTATTTTTTAGAATGGCAGAAAATTGAGCCCAATCTAAATAGCATATTTAAAAAAAAAAAAAATTTCAAAGAATTCAACAACTATTCAAAACATAAAAAATAATATTTGTAGAAACAGCTCGAAAAATATTTGAAGGAATTTTGAGGTTTTTTTCAATTTTTGTTGTAGATGGTCGTGCAGTTGAGAATATTTAGTTAAAATTATTGTCGAAAATTTTTAGTGGTAAGACGACTGAGATTTCAATTGATCAGTTTCGGTCTTACATTTGACCATCATCAGGCCTACGGAAAAATCTCTTTTTTTCTACAACAATTTTCACTTATTATTCTCAACTGCACTACCAATGCAACAAAAATCGAGTAAAACACCTCAAAATTCTTTCACATAAAACACAAGTTTGAAATTGAAAAAAATAGGTCAAACTATCTGGGACTAATTCTAGGCAATGGCTGACACACAAAATAAATGCAAGCTCTCTCTTTTCTTCAGGATGAAATCTAATGGACTATTTAAAAGAATTAATTAACATCTTTATGATGATTGCAGATCGTCGAATTGCAGAGGAATTATTTTGATATCCATTTAATATTTTTTTTTTTATTGTTCATTGATCTAACATTTAGTCTTTTTTTATTTCTACGTCATGTAGGGATATATTACTACGAATAAAACAAGCATTTGAGACTAATGGTGCTATCCATGGTTAACATCTGATTTTATCACCAAAGAGAAAATTAGAATTTTAATACTTTACATATCGATAATAATATTCAATTTATTATTATTTATATTATATAGATAACATTGTGAATGTATTATCTCATCCGGTCGTTTTATTCGATTTTTTTAAAACTCAAATAACGAAATGGGTTGGAATCTTTTGACTGGTGTTTGTGGAAAATAGATTTCCTAATTTGAAAATCCCTTGCCTTCGGTAGTCGATAGTTGTGTTCTGTGCTTGTCACACCAGATTTTTTGAATCGACTTATATTTAGTTTACACCGATATTTTTTTTTTTTTTTTTTATAAAAAAACACTCACACTTTTTTCACATTCACACTTACACTGTCTTTTCGGCAACTCAGGCCATATAAGACTTTTACGATATCCGTTATTGATTAATATACATATATTGGGGTCCAAGGCATTCTTATTTAAGCCATTTGGTATCCAAATGTACAATTTATATGAGAAAATATTTATATTTTGTTACCATGACAAATTTTCAAATCTTTCCTATGAAGTGTAAAAGAGTAAAGTGTTCTTCAGAAGATTTCAATGCCAAAATGAGAATATACATTTTAAAGAGCATCTAAAAAATAATAGATTTTTAAATTTTAATCAAAATAGTTAGAGCGAATTTTGAGAAAATCGAAAAAAAACTGAAAAAATACATTAGTAAAGTACTAATACTTTTTTGGCTGATTTTGATCAAAAGCTTATTTTCACGCTTCAGTTGGATGCCTAACTTAAATATAAAATTTCAATCTCATAGCTTAGTTTTGGAGATATTTTGTTCACAGACCCACATACAGACAGCCAGAGGGGACTAAAATGCAGAGTTCTACACAAAAATTATTAATACATACAGTTGTTCCAACAAAAATTATTAATTTCTTATATCATTGAAAATAAAATGTCTATTAAATCTATCATATATGAGTCTAATCTAGACTTTGAAATAAAATTTAAAAGCACTCATCAGATACAGAGCGAATTTTTTAAAAATATCTTTTATTTAACGCGATTAATCTAAAAAAAAAAATTGTATTTTTTCGAAAATCAAAAAAAAGGGCTTCTATAAGTTGTAGATATTTTAAATAGCTTTAATTAAAAAGAAAATTGAGGTCGATAGCTTCAAAATTGTAGCCGCTGGAATCTCCCAAAATTAGCACTCCGAGACGCGCACCTTAAAGAGTTTTCCATAAATTCGTTTAGAAACTTGATATGATTTGTCTATGTTTACTTATAATTGAATAATTACATTTTCAAACCATATGCTAGTATTTTTATAACGTAGTTTGTATATGAAACGAATTAGTATTTTAGCTTTTTATCCGAATCTATGACAAACTCTCGTGATCACCTCCAGTATTATTTTTTCCATTCGGAGAAAATGTAATGAAATTGATATAAAAATGAAAGCTCGTTTAAACGATAAGGTCAAGGCTAATATATATACGTACATACAAACACATATAATAAAAAAATCATCACACACACCTCTCTTACCTTCGTAATCGAATTTTACTTCTTTCTCACCAGATTTTTATTCGACATTATTTATTTCCGACATACATTCGATTTTCAAGATAAAATTTATAAATGGAAAATATTTATATGTTGTTAATCACCATTTCTCCATCTTTTCTATGAACAAGAAAAGTTCGAAGATTTCAACACAAAATGAAATATACATTTTATAAGATCTATAATTGATTTTGAATTAAAATCGTTAATTTTGAGAAAATCGAAAAACTGAAAAACACAAATAACTTTTATTTTTCAAATGCAGTCCCGACTATTAATAAATTTCAACTTCCTACTCTTCTCGTTTGAGATATTTTTCACAACAAACACAAAAACAACAACAACAACAAACACCACAACCACTTTATTCACCTCAACCACACTCACATCATTAAAACAATTCCCAAAAAAATATACATTGAGGTTAATGTAATAATCTAAAATCGAAGGCGTTTTGTTAAGAGAGAAACAGCAGCAGTAGCAGGAGGTTTTCTTTCTTTCTTTCTCTTTGATTGAGGGACCCTGGGCCCTCCTCGTTCTTTGTATGTGTATGTATGTGTGTGTGTTCTGTGTGTGTGGTGTTTACTTGGCTCCTCTCTTGAAACGCCGATATTAAATCTAGGTTTTGAGGTGGCTCATGAGGAGGACCTAGCCAACCAACCAACCAAACCTCTCTCTCTCTCTTTCTCTTTCCGACTCTTGGCAATTTTATTAGTCAATTTATTTTTCGGGCCAACCATAGAGTGATTTCGTTTAATGTAATATTATAAATTTTGTTTTTTTTTTTCTTTCTGGTTCGGTTTTGGGCCAACTTTGCCAACTCCCTTAAAAAAAAACGAATCTCTAAAAGGAAATTTAGTTTAATTATTTAGTAAAAGAGAAATTAAAAGAAGAAGAGTTTGAATCTACGTGCAAGCAAACAAAAATCTTATAAGTAGAGACCGGACAAAAAAGCATTAAAAAATGGAAAAAAAAGTGCTTAAAAAAGCATAAAAATCTTGAATAATAAGTTGTTAAATAAGCATAAAAGTTGAAAAAAAAGCATATAATAAGCAATTTTTACTCATACTAATGGCGTATACAAATTATTTTTTAAAGAAAAATTGCGAAAAATTTTGTTTTTGCGGAACCAAATTTTTTTACCCTGATGAAAATTTTTTTTTCCAGGGCTATATTTTTTCGCACTGCGGGGTTTTTGAAAATTTTTTTTTTTTTTTTTTTGGGGGGGGCGGGCCCCCTCCCCCTTATATACGTCCTTGGTGTATGCGTGTGTGAATGGGAAAAAAGTGTGTTTTTTAATAAACAAAAAAAAAAAAAAAATTATAAATATTCGTAAAATAAGATCAAATAAAAATAAGATCAAATAAGCATGAAAGGAAAAAAAAGCATGAAAACTCAAAAAAAGCATAAAAAATGCAATCTCAATACACTTAGTTTTTCCTAATTCGTATAGAAATTAAATATCTAATGGTTGCTTATAAAATTGAGCAATAAGCATTTTGCTTAAAATCCGGTCTCTACTTATAAGTAGAGACCGGACAAAAAGCATAAAAAAATGGAAAAAAAAGTGCTTAAAAAAGCATAAAAAACTTGAATAAAAAGTTGTAAAATAAGCATAAAAGTTGAAAAAAAGCATCTAATAAGCAATTTTTACTCATACCAATGGCGTATACAAATTTTTTTTGTCCCCGCCCCGCCCTGCGAAAAATTTTTTTTTGCGGAACCGAATTTTTTCACCCTGCTGAAAAACATTTTTTTACAGGGCTATATTTTTTCACACAGCGGGATTTTAGGAAATTTTTTTTTGGGGGGGGGGGCCCCCTATATACGTCCCTGGTGTATGCGTGTGTGAATGGGAAAAAAAATTTTTAATAAAAAAAAAAAAAATTATACATATTCGTAAAATAAGTTCAAATAAGCACGAAAGGGAAAAAAAGCATGAAAACTCAAAAAAAGCAAAAAAAGCATAAAAAATGTAATCTCAATGCACTTAGTTTTTCCTAATTCGTATAGAAATTAAATATCTAATGGTTGCTTATAAAATTGAGCAATAAGCATTTTGCTTAAAATCCGGTCTCTACTTATAAGATATGCGACTTTACGTACAGTATTATCTATGGAACCATCTATGAAGAAATATAAGCCAGGGAAGTGAGATACCAAACTTGTTGGACTGTATGTAGCTGATAAACGTACAGTGAGGGACAATATTAAGTCCCACCCATGCGTTTTATACTTGTGATTATTTCATTGTTTTAAAAAAATTTTATATATTTTTTAATGGAAACTTTCATGGTTCAAACCTAGAAAATTTCCAATAAAGATTTTCAATTGGGTATAGGAGACTTTGCAGCCAAGGAATTAAATAAAAAACTTTTATTTAATTATTAACCATTGACGTTGCAAATCACGACCTTCCTCAAGGACGATTAATTGTTATAATTAGGGCTCGGATTTATAGGCACTATAAATCTTTAAAATAGGCAGAGCAACTAAGCACTAAAAATTATTAAAATAGGCACTTAAAAAGGCATTTATTGTAAAAATAGGCACTTAAAACGGTATTATTTAAGAAATAATATAAAAAATTTAAAAAATTGATGTCTTATTTTTGGTAATTTGGTGTGACTGGTCGCACAGCACACAATTTTTCTTAATTTCGGTAACTTGTTTGCCAGAATACAAATACAAATTAAATTTTTAAGTACTAATTTTTAAAATTTTACATTAAAAATAAATTTTTTTTTAATTCTCGAGGGGGGGTAATTACTCCCCCTTGAAATATTTTCTTGATAATTCAAAAAAAATTTAAATTTAGGCTATGTATAGCTCGTAAAAAATTGAAATTGGCTATTTGAACTTAAAATAGGCACTAAAAAAGGCATTTATAGATGAAATAGGCACTAAAACCCAGAATCGGTCAAAATAGGCATTATAGGCACTAACAAATGCCTCTTATTTTATTCAGAATTTCATGAAACGTATACATATCATATTGGCCTAAATTTTAAGCCATAAATTAAAAAAAAGGCAAATAGGGCGAATTCCGAGCCCTAGTTATAATACAAGTCTACAGCCACTACTCATCACTAGTTAAAGATTTTCATTTTCTTTTATAAAAACATTGAAATAATCACAAGTAGAAAACGCATGGGTGGGACTTAATATTGTCCCTGATTGTGCCTACCAAAGTCATAGCCAGGAGGGGGGGATCTGAGGTTCCAAATCTCCCCCACCCCTCCGAAATTCAAAAAAATATACTGTATTTTATAAAACATGTATAAAAGAGATTTTAAACGCAGAAAATATACCAGGGTGGCCAACCCGCGGGCCGGATGTGGACCGCCTTGAACATTTTTCCGGCTCGAGAGATCACACATTTATAAAATAGTTATTATTCAAATCGAGATTTTAAGCCCTGTTTCTTCGATATTCTGTAGTTAAATTCCTTCAAGTTAGAAGAGACAGTAGTTCGATTCCCGAAACTAAATAATAGGCCTAATAATAAATTATTAGGAGAATTTTTAATTATAGACCACATTTTTGTATTAAATATTTATTAAAAATATATAAATACTGTACAACGTTTCAACTGCTTATTCTGCAGCCGTTATCAAGCACTGTGCACTTGTTCCGACTCAAGTGAATAAGTTTAATAAACCTAATAATAAAGTTTTTTTTTATCATATTTGATACAGAATAACATGACTCTAAGATTTCGGCCCCACTTTCGAAGCTAAATAATCTTAAATGAAACCAATGGATGCGGGCCTACTATCATAATTTTGAATTAATTTTCTAGTGTTCTTGGAAAAGATTTGGTCATGTGGACGGTCACATATACTTTTGAAACTGTTGCTATCTTTGTATGATAAAAATAAGATTAAATAGAAGTTCTAATAGTCTTATTAAATTAATTGAATTGGTGCTGATTCCGGAAGGTAAAAGAAAATAATAGGTTTGGAAATTTTATTTTTCAGGAAAAGAGATAGAGATTTGATATAAGACAATTTTGTTGAGAATCTTTTGTATCGACCGCGGAAGGTAATTTTGAAAAGATTCTTCTTATAAAAAAAAGATGATTCATTCCGTTTAAATTGGATTTGATGCTCGTCAATGGATTCTCAGGGAATTTAACCTCTCCTAAACAAGTCACGAATTTTGGTAAAAAAGAGTTTGTTAGAATTGTACTAACAAAAAATACAATAACAAGTTAATATATGATATTTATTTCTTTTTTGTTCGAATATCTGAGTGTAGATTTAAGAAAATGATCTCTTAAAAAAGTAGGATTATTCAGATTTTCTTTCTTTTTAAAAATTCAATAATCAAATGGATTTTTTACTTTCTCTTACATCTATATATATGTTAATATATATAGAGAGAGAAAGTATTGGTTTCATGTCAAAAAATTCGATGTCGAGATTTTGATGGATATACACGTTTTGAGGTCCCCTGAATCAAAAAAAAAGTGGTTTTTGCAACATGGTCTGTCTGTGTGTCTGTGAACAAAATATCTCAAGAACGAAAAGAGCTAGGAGGTTGAAATTTTATATTTAAGTTAGGCACCCCCATGGGACGTGACACGAAGCTTTTGAACAAAATCGGCCAAAGAGTACTAGTACTTTACTGATGCACTTTTTCAGTTTTTTTTTTTTCGATTTTCTCCAAATTTCCTCCAACGATTTTTTAAAAAATTCAAAAATCAATTAGTTTTTAGATTCTCAATAAAATGTATATTCTCATTTCGTCATTGAAATCTTCTGAAGACCACTTTACTACTCTTGTACTCCATAGAAAAGATAAGAGAAATGGTTGCCATGGTAACAAAATATAAATATTTTGCCATACTTATAAATTGTACATCTTGAAAATCGAATGTACCATACAGTCGGAAACTAAATACATGTCGACACAAAAAATCTGGTTTGACAAGCACAATACACAACTTTCGATTACCGAAGGTAAGAGAAAGTTGTGTGCTGTGCGTCAGTCACACCATATTTTTATTTAAATTATTATATTTATTTTGACATCTTGCTTCACCTGATGATTAAATTTAAGTCGAAAGTGGTGAAATTTGGGTAAGATACTGACAGTTATCTTATTCATTCCAAAAACAACAGCTATTTCTACATCAAGTCACGATTTAAAGTTATAATCAAATATTAGTCCATTTTTTTTCTCTTTTGGAAATGACATATAGACAAATATGACATATTCTTGAGAAATTAAATAATAAATGAAGGATAAAGGCGGTTCCTATTTATTTGAATCCCACAGTACAGATAATGCTCCTTAGATCATGAATCAAAACCTCCACGATTGCGTGCTTTTAGAACAGAGCAGGCATGGCTAAATGCAT
>JAKCPI010015692.1:0-11694 GCA_023213315.1 Euborellia annulipes | reverse complement strand
TTAAATGTAATCAGATCTTATAATACAAATATTGGTTCAACTACACCTTTAAAAGCTAAGCAATTGTAAGTTTTCTTAATCAATTGATAGTTAAGAGGTGAAACAGGTTTTTTTTGTTTTTCTCAAAGTTAATCGGAATGTAATCTTGTCGTTTTTTTTTTTTAATCCCGCAAGTCATACAATATTTTTGGAATTTGCCAGGGGGGGGTGCCCTCAGAGACAACACCAAATCTGTGATAATAAAAATCACAATTAATAAAGAATTTGGAGACTCCATCAGCCATCTTCTTACTATTGAGTTCTATTTAGTCCACTCTACAATTTTATTTACAAAAGCCCTAGCCTTTTGTTTAGTGGGCTACACGACTGTATCGTGAAGATTTTCTCGGGGGGGGGGGGGGTAAACTGGTATGACTAGTCGCACAGCACACAATTTTTTCTTACTTTCGGTAATTTAAAGGTGCATTTGTTTACCAGAATATATATAGCTTACCAAATCAAACTTTTAAAATTTTATATTAAAAATAAAATTTAATTCCCAAAAAAAAAGAAAGATGAATAAATAAATCCGGAGCTGATGTTCAGGCAATTTATTTGGTTTAATTCCTTCCGCTATAAGTCAACGTTTCGGGGCCAAAACGGATCCTTCTTCAGGACCTTACTTATTAACAAACAAAAAGTACATATCTTTGATTACATATGTTTTATGCTTTATAAGGATATTTATTTTTTTATTTTTTATTTTTACTTTTTTTTATTCATATATACTGAATTTAATGATGCTATTTATTCATCTTTCTTAATAATATCCACCAGGCTGCGATTTTTCATCCCAAAAAAAAATCAAAATCTCGATCTTGAAGGGGGGTAATTACCCCCTTGAATTCGCCCTTGGGTCGCACCACAAAGACTTCTTTTATCGTGAGGTCCCGGGTGCAGCTGTTAAATTCGGCCCTGATTCCACTATTAGTACCAGGGTCGTAGCCAGGGGGAATATTGGGCAACAACACACCCCCGAAGAGAGAGGTGTTGAAATTAAAAAAATATTTTATATTCTTATATTCTTTATTTATAGTGGGGGATTACCTATAAGATCATTCGATCCCCCCTCCCTGAGAAAATTTTCTGGTTAGGATCCTGCCACATGCTATAAAATGTAATATTTTACAAAGTGTAAACTTTATTCCGACATATTTAGATTTTGTTTTTTTCAAATATTGTAGCAAGTGTTTGTAACTGCGTAGAATTATCGTTCTTTTCTCTTTGAGTCCATTTATTCTGAGATAAGCGATGGCTACCAGATTCCTCTACACTGTCGTAAGAAGAGTGTTGACTCGCGGAGAAGGGAACTTCTTCCTTCCAGCTTGCCTTGAATTGACAAATCAATTCAATTGTCTTCTTTAAAACGAAATGATGTCAAACAAACCGACATTAGTCCCTAATTCTTCTCTCTCTCTTAAGAGTGGCGAGGCGAGGATCCTCTTCTTCCCTGGAAAGTCCGTGTCCCTTAAGAGGCCTCTTGGCGCGTGATCGCTTCATGATATGCAGCAGCCGGTTGCGTGGACTAAGCTGGACCAGCAACAAAACAAGACACTTGCCAACAGCAGAGTCGACACCACCTGGCAACAAGACGAGGAGGAATTATTAAAAGATTCTTATTTTGTTTGAAGACAAAAATGCTGCTCTAGTTGTAGCTAATTATTGTAGTATTTTCATAAATATCTATTACAAGCAGACATATAAATTATTTTATTTTATATAAGTCCCTTAAATGAACTCAACAATGCGTTGGGAATATTTAATAAATACAATAAAACTCAAAAATTTTGTATAGTTTAAGGTTTTCTAGTCTAATTGCCTCTCATGCTCTATTAATTGTTGCCTGGATGTGAAATACCTCCACGGAGGGTCCACATCGGCGTTAAATAAACTCAAGCTCATTTTAAATATTATTATTTAAAAAAAAATGAACTACGTATTTGACTATAAGTAAGAGCTATGTAAAAGATATGAACGATTATTATTTTTTTTTTTTTTTTTTTAATTAAAAAATTCAATTATTTAGTTTAGTGGCCTTAGCTGCTGGAAAGTCTTCTTTAAATAAATAAATAAATAAATGACAAGAATACGCCTTTTTTAAAGAGACACCATTCATAAATTAAGTTTTCATCTAAACTGTACATAGGAATTAAATTTTATTAATTAATGCTGATATTTTCTATAAATTCATTTCGTTCGTTTTTTTGAGCTTATAAATTTTCATTAATAAGTTTATAGAACTAATGGCATCAGAAGCCGAAAAGGCTTTAAAAAATCTGTTGTGACTGGTCACTCAGCACACAACGTACGGCCTCAAAACCACGCCAAATTGTGGGGACCGGCAACTATGTTAATAATCCACTACCTGGTGCCCCAATCAATTAAAATACTATCTTGCCGCCAGCTGCGGTGGTCCCCTCTAGGTGAAGGAAAGGAGGTATAGATAGCTACAGACGCAATTAAAAACAACGTGTAGAGAAATTATAATAACTTTTAATAAGCTCAAAAAGAGAAAAAACAATTTCTAATATAAACATTTACAAACAGAATTTTTGTAATATGTAAATATACATAAAGTCGCCAAGGCCGGGGCCACAAAAAATTTTTGGGTTTTCTTTTTTTTTTTTATGAAAAAATATTTTTTTTTAAAACAAATATTTTTTTTTCCAAAATTTTTTTTGCCAATTCAAAATATTCCGGCCCCAAAATAATCAATATTGGATAAAGTTTGTAGGTCTGATATCTATATATAAGTATTGGGGAAATGTCGGGGGCCCCCCCCCCCCCCCCCCCCCCCCCCAAAAAAAACCCCCCCCCCCAAGGTAATGATTTCTGTTTACCGCCACAGAGGCAAATGAAGTGAAGGGGCTAGAGGGGACCACCGCAGCTGGCGGCAAGATAGTATTTTTCGTTTGGAGGGAAAGTGGTGTAGGTTTTCCGTGAAACATATTTATAAGTAAAAATTATTTATATATCGAGTTAGAAATTCAATATTTCTTTCATTTACAACTTTGTTAGTGAAACCTCACATATTCTAAATAATTTTTACTTATAGTATTTTTCATTGATTGGGGCACCAGGTAGTAGATTATCAACTTAGTTGCCGATCCCCACAATTTGGCGTGGTTTTGAGGCCGTACATTTAAATTTATAATAAAAGGAGAGAAAAGAGGAAGGGGTTAGAGGGGGACCGCCACAACTGGTGGCAAGATAGTACTTCTCAGGGGACTCTAGAGTAGGGATGAAACGATACGAGTAAATACAAGTACTTACTCGATACTTTTCTTTTCGATACCAAGTAATTTTGGAATCGATACTTTGGATTCGAGTACCAAGTAAGTATCGGTCAAAAATACTCGTATCGATACTCGGTCTGCGTACGTGATGATTAGTTAGGCCGGAAGAACATTTACGTACATTTGTTCTTATTTACAATAGAAATAAGTGGAATGGTTTGTACTGCTGTATTTTAATTTTAATTAAAGGAGTGTTTAATAGGGAAACATCTTGAAAAATTATTATTTTTGGGTAGTAGGTACCTCTAAAACTGAATTTTTTTCTTAGTCGTAATTTTTTTTCTCTTTTTTCAAGAACGTGATGTTTAATGCCTGTGGAGATTTAATCAAGATCCGCAGGGACTTTGCAGCCAGGAGATTAAATAAAAAAATTTTTATTTAATTTCTATTCGCCGACTTTTCGGTCGCCAATCACGACCTTCATCAGGGCAAATATTGTCAATTATACACGATCTTCGATATTTTAATATTCATTGCAATTAAATATACAATTTCTTTTTACTTTGATATGTACAAAAATATTATCATTGCTACTCGGAGGTCTCCGATGATGAAGGTCGGATTGGCGACCGAAACGTCAGCAAATAGAAATTAAATAAAAGATTTTTATTTAATCTCCTGGCTGCAAAGATCCTGCGAATCTTGATAATATCCGTACTTACTGCTGTTTTTGCTTATCTTTAATTGTATGAAAAAATTGACCGATACGAGTAAGTATCGATACTTTTCAATCGATACAGAGTAGGTACTCGATACTTTGCGACCGATACCTGTATCGAGTAAAAGTATCGATACCTCAGAGGTATCGTTTCATCCCTACTCTAGAGGATCCCCTCAGTTGCTGGCAAGACAGTTTTTTCATTGTTTGAGGTTTTAAGTACTCGAATTTGAACATAATTGCAAATATTCACATCATCTTAACATGCATTCCATTGATTTCCTATGGAAATAAGAGGGGTGGGGGTAAAAAAAATTGGACCAAAAATTGGCCCGGCAAGATCAGGATCCTTATTCTGGGAGCTATTCTTAGCCCAAATCCATTGTCAGAATTCGGTCCTCACATTTTGCATACTCAACTACCTCCAGCGCCTGGTCTATATAGAATTTTTTATTTTTGTCTTTTTCGGCATCTATGGCCATTTAGACCCCGGCCCTTGATTGGTAGCCAATTCAATTTAAATAAATTTTTGTCGCATTTGACGGAATGTAAACCCGCGACCCTTGGTATAAATGCTAACTACTACACCAAGGCCCGGGGCATAGAAATGTTATTTTTTCTAACCAAGCAGCACAAATATTGTTGAAAATATCACCTAGAGCTTGAGTCCCCTCCCTTTCTGAGTTTTTGAATCCTTCAGGCCTTTAAGACTTAAGTCTTAAATGATTAATGAAATTTCATTAAGAATAAATCTTTCTTGGAAGATTCCTCTTCTTAGGGATGGCATCGTTGGAGAACGCAGACCTCGGTGACCATCCAAAAGTTGATAATATTTTCATTTTAAATTAATGTGAATCCTGAAATAGTAAAATTAATGAATTTCTAATGTAAAATAATAATATTTAAGTGAGGGTATTAGATACAGAGGGTGATTTCAAAAAATTCTAATATTTATCTGACCTTACAGGTGGTACTCTATTACAATGAAAATTTTTTAAATTTATTTTGTATCTGAGATGGCCGTTACACTTGTCAAATATTCTAATCATAATATCGAAGATTTCCGGGCATTAACTCCCCTTTAGACCAGAGTGTCCCAACGCTGCGTTGAGAATAACATTAAACACTAAGGGCACCCTTCTTTGATTTGAAAAAAATTTTATATGTAAATTTATCTACCGGTTACTCGTATAACTGAATCGACCACTATCACCATCTGGAGAGCATGATAGTAATTAATTTTATTTTTGACGGAGTATTTAATTTGACATTTTATTTCAAGTCCTTAGGCTTAATTATATCATAATTTTTTTGTTTGTCTCAATATCTCGCCGCACCCCTTAGCCAATCACGCGGCACCCTTGGGTGCCGGGGCACACCAATTGGGAACCACTGCTTTAGACAGACCACGGTTGGGTTGCCAACCGTCTAAGCCATGGGCGTAGCCAGACAGCTTGTTGGGGAGGGGGCAACCATTCGTTAGAACGAGAGAGGGCGGGGGGTTGTAATTAAAATAAACATAGAATATTAATTATTTATTAAATATAATTATAATTAATTATTTTCCTTATATAAGCCCATTTTAAAAAAATTCTCATTTGGAAAAGTATATATTTGTTTTTAATAGATAAAAATTTTCAGGACAAGCTAGGGGGGGGGGCATTGGCCCCCATGCCTCCCTCTGGCTACGCCCAAGCACATTAAAACAGATACACTTCTGAGATGTATTAATATTCCCCCTCACCTTTATGGCAATCTTTTTTTTTTTTTTTTAAAGAAAATGGACACTTATTTACGTACAGGAAAAAATCGTAGGCCTAATTCGAATATTTTTACAATCCTTTTATTAACTTGCTTTCGGTGTTTTCCTGACAAATGTAGTAATCGAAAATACGACCACTTCTAGTTAACCTTATTTAACGAAATTTTTTACCCCTATACGAGTTCCATGACCATGGCGGTCGATCAAAAGAGGGGGGGGGATTTTATAATAACAGTTTCCTCTATTTATATATTAATATATATATTTAGAATCATTTAAGGTCTTTTTCTGCAGGCCATTTAAACCTCGTCTCTATTTGAATCGTTTATTTGAGAAAGGGCACATATCACATTTTAAAAATTTTAAAGGAGAAACAAAAAACTTTTTGTTTGGTAGTGGAATGTTCGTAACATTAGGCTTTTTCAGACAAAAAGTGGTCCATAGAAACCATTAGAACACAGTTAGAGATGTGCCCTTTTAACAACAAATGTGTCTACACCAACAGAACCCATTTCATAAAAAAAAACTGTTTGTAAAAAATGTGATATGTGCCCTTTCTCAAATAAACGATTCATTTATTTAAATTTATTGGTAGCGAATTCAATTTAAATAAATTTTTTTCGAATGGGACGAGATGCGAACCCGCGACCCTTGATACAAATGGCCAGCATGGTAACTACTACACCAAGGCCCAGGGGCATATATTTAATTAATTTAAAGATTTGAACATTGGCAAGGATTTGGGAAAAATGAAAAATTTTTATTTTTGTTTTTCCCTTCCTACACCCTTGTCGAAAAATCAGCGTAGTTTGATGAGTTTCGGTCTAGAATTCTCTCGGCATCACTCATTAAGCTTCAATTAGCAAGGATGTAATAGAGAGTTTACACTACAAAATGCTCTATTCGATATAATTAAAATTTTATTAAAATTTTCAAAATGGCGGCCAACTAATCAAATTTCAATTGTTTGCCCTGGCAAATCAGGCACAATTCAATTGTTAATCAACTGATTTAAATAACGATTTGTTAAAATATTATCAAGTTAAAAGACAGATAAAAAATGTCTACAAACCTCAGCTTCTTAAATGTCAACTGTGATTCCTCGGATCCGAACCCACTACACGTTGGGGATAATAATACTAAATTTAATATCGTTTCTAAATTTCAACAGAAAGCCGAAATAAAAAGAACCCTCTCCCTTTTAAAGGTGATGAAATCCGGCCCTGCCACTCTTTCATGCCACATGTCCATGTAGAGTCAAATATCATCAAATGATGGTTTTAAAAAAGGTTTGGTACCTGTAGAGGAAAATTCGTAGGCTCTTTCTCTTGTAAGTAACACTTAAAGACTGCAATGAGAATTTTGCATGCAGGGTGAACATCCTATTCGAATGGCTGATGAAATCTTCTTTCTGATGGCATCACGAAATAAAACCACGCCTCTCCAACGTCCAAAAAAAAAAAAAAAAAATCTCCACCAAATACTTTATCCTTTTTCTTTTGTAAAATTCCAACTGATTATTTTTCAATTATTTGTTGGTGGCAGGCGACCCGACTACGTTTGGGAATCTGCAGCCCCCCGAGGAGGCCGTCGAAGCCGTAGCAGAAGCCCTCAAAGCCAACAAGTTCAATGGCTACCCGCCGAGTTCTGGTAATTTAAAAAAATTGCAATAATTCTCCAGTAAATGTCGCCCCATTCATTTAATTTGTTTTATTTTTTAAGGCTATTGTGAGGCGAGGGCAGCCATTGCGAAATTCTCAAGCACACCGGAAACTCAAGTGGATACGCAGGTAAAATAAATTTTGTATGATCAAAAAAAGAAAAAAGGTAAATTTTATTATTTTAAACTATAGGTATTTTTATTTTAAAATTATTTATTTGTATTAAAATGAGAATTGAATTATTCAGAATCTGAGCACATAAATTTACTGAAATTAAAGCATATCATGGGCGTAGCCAGGGGGAAGCAGGGGGGGGCCGTTGCCCCCCCTGGCTGGTCCTAAAAATTAAAAAAAACAAGCAAATATATATTTTTCCCATTGGGAATTTTTTTTAACACCCCAATCCACTACATTAATTTAATTTTTTTTTTTAATTTAAATAAATAATTAATAATCTATGTATATATTAATTGCAAACCCCCCCTCTCTCGCCCTAACGAGGGGTTGGCCCCCCTAACAAGAAGTCTGGCTACGCCCATGAAGCATATAAAAATTTTTTTTTTTCTTTAAACATATTTTATATCAAAATCAAAAGCACAATACAAATTTTATTTATTGTATCGATTTTGTGCAATTCAAGAAGAATCAGACAAGTTATGCCGGTATATAATAAGTATTAGAATTTGTCAAGTGATGACGATTTCATTTGAGAGCTCCTCAATCTGTTCACTCTATATAGAGAGACCTTGGAGTATAAAAATGCAATTATATTGTAGGATGTGATCATCTGTTCGGGATGTTCAGGCGCCCTGGATGCCTGCATCTCTTCCTTGGCAGACGTCGGGGACAACATTCTCGTACCAAATCCCGGGTTCTCCATCTACAGAACGGAGGCTGAGAGCCTCGGTATTGACGTCAGGAGTTATAATTTGCGGGTAAACACCTTCTTCACTTCTATCCAAATAGCAAGCTTATCCAACAGATAGCAAATCATCGATATATGTAGTAAAAAAAAAAACACGCTTAAACTTTTGAGTTTACAAAAATGCGTTTTTCACATATACAGGTCTATTCTTAGCAAAAAAGTTAACTTTTAACATCCGTAAACAGCGTTAATTTATTTTAACACTCCCTTACCCCAAATTGCTATACTGTAAGAAAAAACCGCCTAAGTTGACATAGTTAGTCAATAGTGTTAAAAATGTCTAGGGGGTGTCTTTAATATTTTAACGCCATATTTAATGCATAAAAATTGTGTCTTTAACCTAAAGATTAAGATTATGATTTTGACAGCTTTGGAATAAAAGAAACATGTTAACGTCGCTGTTAAAACTTGGTATAAAGGATAACATTTTTTAACGCTGGTGTGTAAGATAGGCTTACTAGCAAATCAAATTAGTAATGCGCATGCGCGAGAGGTTATCGAGGGATGTAAAAAAAACACGGACAAGCAGAAAACAGCTATCTTCATATGAATCGGGGGGGGGGCACGGGAGCGAAGTGGTTACGCATCTTTTTCCCCCATAAGATGGCGTAGTGTGTCATAAAAAGTATGCCCATAAAAATTAAGTAATTCAAAAATATGCCAAAAGATGTCAGAATGGTCAGAGGCGTACCGAGGCAGTTGGGGGCCTGGGGGCGGCACTAGAAGAGGGGGCTTTATACATTTTGTAACAGATTTTTTTTTTTTTTTTGGGGGTGCTCATCTTTAAATATCTCTCTCCTCAATACACAATAATATTTTTTAAAATACCGTATATCCCTGAACCCCAAAGGGTCAGAGCCTCTCAAAGAAAAATTTTCATTAAATTTTGTTTTTTTTTAACTAAATTTTTCCGTTTTCATTTGAGCCCTGAGGGCCCCGGGGCCTCTCAAAGATAAATTTTCATTTAATTTTTTTTTTTAGTAGTAGGTAGCGT
Organism: Euborellia annulipes; assembly: GCA_023213315.1. Classification (NCBI taxonomy): domain Eukaryota; kingdom Metazoa; phylum Arthropoda; class Insecta; order Dermaptera; family Anisolabididae; genus Euborellia; species Euborellia annulipes. Next base: position 2,359 of record JAKCPI010015692.1, on the reverse strand, counting down.
GCCTACCTCCTATATCAAACGTCGCGGGTTCGGATCCCAGGCAGTCCGATGATTTTATTTAAGCCATTTGGATACCAGATGGCTTAAATAGAAATGCCAGGACCCCCAATAGATATATTAAACATACGAGTAAAAAGTCTTAAATGGCCTAAGTTGCCGAAAAGACTGTGTGAATGAGAAGTATGGGAAAATATTTATATTTTGTTACCATGGCAACCATTTCTCCAATCTCCTCTATGAAGTACAAGAGTAAAGTGGTCTTCAGAAGATTTCAATTGCAAAATGAGAATATACATTTTAAAGAGAATCTAAAAAATAATTGATTTATGAATTAAAAAAAAAAATCGTTGGAGCGAATTTTGAGAAAATCGAAAAAAACTGAAAAAGTACATCAGTAAAGTACTAGTACTTTTTGGCCGATTTTCATTAAAAAGCTTATTTTCACAGTCTAGGAGGGTATAAAACTTAAATATAAAATTTCAACCTCCTAGCTCAATTCCTTCATGCTTCAAATTGAACACACACCCACCCATCCACAGACAGACCATGTCGCGAATATATATTAACATATATATAGAGGTAAGAGAAAGTAAAAAAATATATTCTTAATTATTCAATTTTTAGTTCCATGTGAATATTCTCTAGGAAATTCTAAACTCATTACAAAAGATCCGATGCGAATTGGTTGCGCGGTTTCCGAGTTATAGACAATTGAATTATCAATATTTTTATTCATTTCCAATGGTAATTATTTTGACCTCTTGATTTGGCCAAAGGAGGGAGGGTCATGGGCGGCAGGCTCCCCCACCCCACCGCTCTGATTGTTGATGAGGAGAAAAAGCCGCCAGCCGCCTCTCCCCCTCCCCTCTTTTCTAAGAAAAATGATTTCTCTTTTTAAAAATAATAATTTAATAGCTTTTTAAGCCAAATTTTTTTACTTTCTCTTACCTATGTATATATGTAATATATATATAGAGAGAAAGTATTGGATTCATGTCAAAAATTCGATGTCGAGATTTTGATGGATCTTCACGTTTTGAGGTCCCCTGAATCCAAAAACTGGTTTTCGCGACATGGTCTGTCTGTGTGTGTGTGGGTGGGTGTGTGTGTGTGTGGGGTGGGTGTGTGTGTGTTCAATTTTAAGCATGAAGGAATTGAGCTAGGAGATTGAAATTTTATATTTAAGTTAAATACCTCCCGGGACCGGAAAAATAGCTTTTAATCAAAATCGGCCAAAGAGTACTAGTACTTTACTGATGTACTTTTTCAGTTTTTTTCGATTTTCTCAAAATTCGCTCTAACGATTTTGATTAAAATTCAAAAATCAATTATTTTTTAGATGCTCTTTCAAATGTATATTCTCGTTTTGCCCTCAAAATTGTTTGAAGCACACTTTACTCTTGTGCTTCATAGGAGAAGATAGGAGAAATGGTTGCCATGGTAACAAAATATAAATATTTTCCCATATTTTACATCTGAATTCAAATATTCCCTACTGCCGGGAACTAAATACATGTCGACACAAAAAATCTGGTGTGACAAGCACAGTACACAACTTTCGATTACCGAAGGTAAGAGAAGTTGTGTGCTATGCGCCAGTCACACCAGATTTTTTTTTTGGACATTTAGAAGAATTATAAAAATTGAACGAGAAAAAAAAAAAAATTAATTAAGCAGTGAGAGAATATTGCCAAATAAATGATAGTTGGATTTATATTTAGTTAGATGTAAAATCTTTCAATTCTTCATCATTACATGGTTGTTATATTTATTTGAAAATTTCGATATTTCGATCTTGTATTACTGTAGGGTAGTTAAATATCAAAGTGTAAAATTTAATTTAGATGAAATGATTTGAGTACTTCAAAATATTACTGAGATACTTTTTAAAAGGGCATCTAAATAATAATTGATTTATATGAATTTTAATCTAAAAAGTACAAGATTTACCATGTTACCATGGCAACCATTTCAGCTATCTTTCCTATGAAGAACAAAGTAAAGTAGTCTTCAGAAGATTTCAACGGCAAAATGAGAATATACATTTTAAAGAGCATCTAAAAAATAATTGATTTATTAATTTAAAAAAAAATCGTTAGAGCGGATTTTGAGAAAATCAAGAAAAAACTGAAAAACTACATCAGTAAAGTACTAGTACTTACTTTTCGCTGATTTTGATTAAAAGCTTATTTCAACGCCTCAGAGGGGTGTCTAACTTAAATATAAAATTTCACCCTCCTAGCTCAATTTCTTCATGCTTAAAATTGAACGCACATAGGCAAGAGAATGTAAAAAAAAAAATAGGGGGGCCGTGAGTTATTTATTTGGTTCGCAACTCAAAAGGTTAACAAGCACTGAA